>OLKM01001752.1:72644-81791 GCA_900291075.1 Melanogrammus aeglefinus | reverse complement strand
TGTTCTCCGCCATCCCACTCTCAATTTAATTGTAATTACTTTTTGCCTTTTATTGCCAGGCACATCTATTGCCAAAGCATAACAGATTACAAAATAATGCCTATAACAACACAAAATAATTAAATTAAACATAGTTTGTTTCATTGTATGTTAGTTATTCTTGTTCTCCGCCATTTTTCTCTCTCTATCTCTCTGTATTTACTTTTTCTTTATTGCCATGAGCACAATCATATTGCCAAAGCATAACAGATTACAAAATAATGCTAATAACAACACAAAATAATTAATTAAACATAGTTTGTTTTCCATTGTATGTTAGTTATTCTCTTTCCCCTTTTCTCTCTCTCTCTCTCTCTCTCTCTCTCTCTCTCTCTCTCTCTCTCTCTCTCTCTCTCTCTCTCTCTCTCTCTCTCTCTGTCTCTCTCTCTCTCTCTCTCTCTGTCACTCTCTCTGTCTCTCTCTCTGTCACTCTCTCTGTCTCTCTCTCTGTCACTCTCTCTCTGTCACTCTCTCTCTCTGTCACTCTGTCTCTGTCTCTCTCTCTCTCTCTCTCTCTGTCACTCTCTCTCTGTCACTCTCTCTCTGTCTCTCTCTCTCTGTCTCTCTCTCTCTCTCTCTCTCTCTCTGTCACTCTCTCTCTCTGTCACTCTCTCTCTGTCACTCTCTCTCTGTCACTCTGTCTCTGTCTCTCTCTCTCTCTCTCTCTCTCTCTCTCTCTCTCTCTCTCTCTCTCTCTCTCTCTCTCTCTCTCTCTCTCTCTCTCTCCCTCCTGCTGTCTACAAATGTGTTGCAGTGTCCCAGTAAAGTATTGTGTGAAGGTACGAAGGTACGGTCCAAACAGCTTCAGATTCTGTTCTGTTGTTTCAACGAAGTTCCAAGTCAAAAGATATTATTTACAATAGAACACAGGGTCACAATAAATTTCCTACCACAGACTACCATCGTGACTTTCTTTGATGTTTCATGTGGTCTGATCAATCAATGGATTAATGGATCTGCAAGGACAAGGACTCATTGGTCAACTTTAGCTACACTCTGACGTTAGCTAGTCGCGGCCATTAGCTAGTGGTGGCCGCTAGCTAGTGGCGGCCGTTAGTTAGTCTCGGACGTTAGCTAGTCACGGACTTGGGCTAGTCATGCAGTAAGCTATTCGCAGTCGTTGGCTAGTCCCGGCCGTTTGTTAGCAGCGGGCGTAGGCTAGTCTCGGCAGTTAGCTAGTGGCGACCTTTTGTTAGTCTCGGCCATTAGCTAATCGCGGACGAGAGCTATTCAAGGGCATTGGCGGCTTGGCTTGGTTCTCATGGCGCATTCGTAAGCTGAGCCTTTAGGCTTGTGGGGATTTCTCTACTCCTCACCCGTGTATCTGGAGGTCGCATCCTACGTTTACGGCACTCAATATATATTTATTGATATTATTTGCATCCAAATGTCATCCAGAACTCGGGTCATAAATAAATGTTAATTGTTTGCAGTCAGGATGCGTTTTGTTTGTGTAGAGCTCGTGCTAAACGACGAAACGCTGAATGGAAGCTGTGACCTTTAAGCATCCTCTTCCTTCCTGTCTGAATGGAACCAAGCTCACATCTGCATGGAAGATGCTCCTGTTAAATCTCGTCATGGGGAATATATCAGCCTGTTATGTGGAAGGAGATGATATTCTTAGGTCTGAACAAACACACAGTTGAGTAAGCAAACAGAAAAACACACACACACACACACACACACACACACACACACACACACACGCATACACACACAAACATACATTAATGTAGGAACACTCACAAACCAACACAGCAACACAAACACACACAGGAAACATACAACACCCATTCAGACACACACACACGCATACACACACACACACACACAAACATACATTAATGTAGGCACTCTCGCAAACCCATACAGGAAACACACAACTCCCATTCAGACACGCACACACACACATATCTCGTCTCCCCAGGGGAAGGGTTGCGGGGCCGCTGGTCTCCTCAGTCTAATGGCTCTCTCCTCATTGTGTCCTATGGATTTACATGAGAAAACGCCCAGACGGCGCATGGGTAGCAGAGGGGGTGGGGCCAAACGGGGCGGGGCTACACGAGGGGGCGTGGCTCCGGATAACAAAGCAAGACAAGAGACAGCTGATCCATAATAGACAACTGGTTACGTCGCTGTTCTCAGCAACAGCGGCTTTACAGTCATACGGGGTGGTGGGAGGGGAGGGGAGGGGAGGGGAGGAGAGGAGAGGAGAGGAGAGGAGAGAGAGAGAGAGAGAGAGAGACGAGAGATGAGAGAGAGAGAGAGAGAGAGAGAGAGAGAGAGAGCCTGTACAGATACTTCACTTTTTCAATCTTTCATAGTAATATTTTACACTGCAATGCAAATGTGTACATTTTCAATGCCAATAAAACTATTTTGAATATCATTAAAATGTAATAGAGAGAGAGAGAGAGAGAGAGAGAGAGAGAGAACACAGATGAAAGGGAAAGTGGAAGAAAGAAAGATGGAGAGATAAAGAGTCTGATTTAACCAAATCTACCCTGAATCAGGACGTTGGGGATTGAACCGTCCCTAGTGGGTCTGTTCCACACGTGGACCATCGTATAAACCCCCATGTTGACAGGAGGTCAAGGCTAGCTCCACGCTTCAAAGACCTAGATTGATTTGTTTTGATAAAAATGTGCAAAAATAAATAAAGTATACATTTATAATGACCCGTCTCCATCCGCATGCAGCCGCAGGTCTGCTAGTGTTGGTGCTCCTAGCCTCCTAGCTGCTAGCTCTGGGCTAGCAGTGCTGGGCTAGTAGCTCTGAGGTGGGCAAGCTTTGGGCTACTAGCTATGGTTCTGCCAGCTCTGGGCTATTAGCACTGGGGCTACTAGCCCTGGTGCTACTAGCCCTGGGGCTACTAGCCATGGGCCTTCTAGCCCTGTGGCTTCCAGCTGTGGTTTTGTCGGCGCGGCACGAGTGAGGTTAGCCCTGCAGCTGATGACATAAGAGGGAGATTTTGAGGGAGGGAATTCATTAGCGTCGGAGGGGCCAGCGTTTATATCCGGAGCCCGAGGAGATAGCCCGCGGTGGGGGATGGAAATAGAGCAGGAAGCCGGTCCTCCCACCGCCACAAGGACAGAGCGCCACTGAGCATGCTCCAACGGGAGCCGTACCGCCTGGCGAATCGCAGAGCTCCCCCGGGATTGGGGAGGGAGACGGTAGGGAGAGGTCGAGAGGGGGAAGAGGTATGATCGGTGAGGGTTGAGGAAGAGGCGTGTTAGGGTAGAGATTGAAGGAAGCTCGATAAGAGGGAGATAAACAGCTGTGAGTCAGAAGCCGTCCTCATCGGCGCACCACATCAGCGCCGCACCACATCACCAAGTATCACTTTCTCTGGCCAGCATCCCCCCCTTTTCCACCTCTGTCACCAACCCGGGTGTTAAAATGGACCAGCAGCTGAACTAGGACGCCCACATCACTCACCTCCGCTAGACCGCACTCTACCAACTCAAAAACATGGCCAAACTCCGGCCTACACCCGCCCTGGCAGATGCAGAGAGGCCCGTCCGCGCCTTCGTCTCCTCCAGGTTGGATGACTGCAATGCACTCCTCGTCGGGAGCTCTGGAAAGAGCATCCGGAGGCTCCAGTACAAACTAAACAGCGCTGCCAGGACCCTGATGAGGGTGCGCAACTATGAACACATCCTCAAACCCCTTCACGGGCTCCCTGGCACATTCAGAATTGATTACAAGGTCTCTCTCCTCACCCACCAGTGCATCCACGGACATGTCGTCCCCCCGTCCGTCCCCCCCCTACCTCCAGGAGCTCCTCACCCCCCCCGACCACCTCACGCACCCTTCGCTGTGCATCAGCACACACACCCTCAGACCACCTCGGACCAAGCTCCGCTCCATGGGCGATCGGGCTTTCTCCGCTGCTGCCCCCAGACTACGGAGAGCCCTCCCGGACCACCTTGAAGGCCCCCCCAGACTACAGCTGTTTAAAAAAACGAAACCTTAAGACTTGTCTTTTTAAAAAAGCCTTTTGCTAATTTCTCCTTTACTGTATATGTATTTTATGTTTTAACAACCCTTTTCTTTTAAACGCTGAGATTTTCAAATGTGAAGTGCTCTACAAATAAAATGTATTATTATGAGAGAGGGAGAGGGAGGGAGGAAGGGAGGGAAGGAGGGAGAGAGGGAGAGAGGGAGGGAGAGAGAGAGAGGGGGAGAGAGAGGGAGAGGGAGAGAGAGGGAGAGGGAGGAGGGAAGGAGGGAGAGAGAGGGAGAGAGAGAGAGAGAGAGAGAGAGAGAGAGAGAGGACCAAGATAACTCGCCGTCCGAAACAATAGACTGGCCCCTCTCAGGTCCTCAAAAGGGTGTATTCGGTCCCCAGATGCCAGAGAGAGAGAGAGAAAGAGAGAGAGAGAGAGGGAGAGAGGGAGGGGGAGAGAGAGAGGGAGGGGGAGGGAGGGGGAGAGAGAGGGAGAAACAGCTTGCAGGAGAACCAGCCCAGACACGCCCATCCTGCCCCTTACACTGAGCAGTGTATGCTCTCGTTTGTGTGTGTGTGTGTGTGTGTGTGTGTGTGTGTGTGTGTGTGTGTGTGTGTGTGTGTGTGTGTGTGTGTGTGTGTGTGTGTGTGTGTATGTGATTGTGTGTGTGTGTGTGTTTGTGTGTGTGTGTGTGTGTGTGTGTGTGTGTGTGTGTGTGTGTGTGTGTGTGTGTGTGTGTGTGTGTGTGTGTGTGGTTTTGTGTTTTGTGTGTGCAAGTGCACATGTGTGTCTGCATATGTTTGTGCTTAGTGTCTGTACGCATGGAGGGCATGTGTGTGTCTGTGTGTTTATGTGCCTGTGTGTGTGTGTGTGTGTGTGTGTGTGTGTGTGTGTGTGTGTGTGTGTGTTTGCATTCTTGGCCTGCTACCATTGCGTTGTTTGCTCTAGTCCCTTCTAGTCCAAGCTAAGCAGGTTTAAGTAAATGCATGGTTAATGAACTGCTAGGACAACAAGGAGTCGGCTCAGCTCTAGTTAGTTCAATCCCCGGCTCCTCCTAGCTGAGTGTTGAGGTGTCCCTGAGCAAGGCACCTCACTGGCGCCCCGTGAGGTTGACACTGCCCTCAAAGTGTGTATTAATGATGGTAAATCGCTTTGGATTAAAGCGTCCAAAAATGCCCTAAATGTTTGTTTCCTTTTGGCTCCAAACATCCTCACTTTGTAGGCTACTTGTATTAGCGAGTCTGTTGTTGTGAGCTGTGCATCAAGTTAGCTTCCCAGTATGGGAAGGAAGTTACGGGCTTGCGACTTGCGTTTCCTTTGTTTCACATTAAAGACGCGCTGTGCGACGTAATTCAGGGCCTCTGGATGAAGGGAGAACTCCGTAGACCTCCATTTGATGTGTTATCTTCTTTGTGAGCAAGAGCTAGCATCTGAGCACCCAGAATGTATTTACCGTTTGTTAGATCACGTTATAAGTAAATCAGCTGGCTTGGCTAAACTGAGCTTTTAATAATATTCATTTTGTTTACACATTATTTTACTATTGTTTATTTGAAGACAGCAAACTTTGCATTCTGAGTCGGCATTATTATTAGTATCAATCTGTAGATTTTTTAATGACCTAGCTTATGCCCCTTTTCCACTGCGCGTTTTCGCAACGGTACGACACGGCTCTGCACGACTCTACCCTGATTTGAGAGCTTTTCCACTGCTGGTTGGAGGCGGGACCCGTTACGATTTTCAGTACCTGTTCGTACCTGTTTCAGAGGTAGGTCTAACCGGTACGAGTCGGCGGGGCCTTAAATTGTCACGTGAACAGTGCTGTCCACTGATTGGTTTAGATGAAATGACGTCAGTATGTTGTGCACGAAGCCGCGGGGGGTCTTTAAACATTCACCCGTCATATATGAAAACACAACTGCGAGAGCGAGCACAACGAACAAAAACGATAAGAAAAATGGAAATCGCTACAAGCCACCAGAGCAATCAGCAACAGCAGTACTGCCTCGATGTCGTCCAGTGCATCCATCGTTGTTTACTTTTTTCTGACCGCGGCATGGCACTTTGTAGTCGCCTGAAGCTGACGTCACGCCTGAACACCTCCGACTCCGCCCTCCGACTCCGCCCAGTTCCAGGCCACGGTTTTGTGTGGAATAGCGAAAATTTACTGGTACCGTGCCGTGTAGTGTAGGGCTGCACTAACCGCACCGAGTAGAGTCGGGACTATTTTGGCAGTGGAAAAGTGGCATTAGTCATAATCACATAGTCGACCTGATAATAACTTTAACGTTGTACTTCTCGTGTCACTGCGGTATCAATTCAACATTCGTCTGTAGTTCTTTCGGAATAAGCTGAGCTCCTCCCCCAAACACTTTGAAGGCTGTAGCCTGCCCTGCCTACAGGGCATCGTTAAACAAACGCACCTCAAGTGTCTCCGCAGCCTCGGGTGTCAACAGAATGACTTAAAGGTGCCAAGTAAGACAAAGAAAGAAAACTGTCAACTTGATAAGATCAAAAACGAATTCCCACTAACGAGCTGGGTGTGTTGACAACACGATGTGTTGTCAAATGTGTGAGGTGATTCCCACCCTTATGTTATCTTTTAAATATTGTCTGATAATTGATATCAACCTTTTGATTTGTGTTTTCCTGTTCATTTTAAGTCCCTCTTTGGGGGTTCATTCTTATTTCTGGTTAAGACGAAGCATCTTGCTATGTTGTTAATATAATAAGCTACATGCTAAGGTTAGACCGATATTTGTGCCAAAGGGAATATTTAAAAGCGATATAATGCAATCAAGAAATAATATAGCTCGTAGAAGTAGAAAATGCAAATATATGATATTGTATATATGTTAAAAATAAACAAATAATGACTTTTATTGAGCATAGCACTCACAACAGTGCGTGCTATGCTTGGTCTGAGAGGGTTGAGGGGCGAGTAACTGAATCTACGCTGTCACCGTCTGGCAGTTGGTCCTCACTCCCCCCTCTTCTCCCCTCTCCCCCCTCTCCCCCCTCTCCCCCCTCTCCAGAGACAGTGTCTATGCCTCGCTGGATGCTTTCAAGGCCATATGTCTCTCTCTCTCCCTGTCTCTCTCTCCCTCGCCACCCTTCTCTCTCTCTCCCTGTCTCTCTCTCCCCCCCCCTCCTCTCTCTCTCTTCTCTCTCTCCCTCGCCCCGCCCCCCCCCTCTCTTCTCTCTCTTCTCTCTCTCCTCTCCTCTCTCTCTCTCTCTCTCTCTCTCTCCTCTCTCTCTCCTCTCTCGCCCCACTGCCCCCTTCTCTCTCTCTCATGTTACTCCTACATCTGTCCGGGCAGCGGTCCTGACGTGTTGATTGGCTGTTCAGGGAGGATGAGGTAGATAAAGACGAGTGCTAGCAGGCTAGGCTGAGACTGGCCCAACGGTAGGAAGAGAAAAGTCATGGGGGGGTTCTCCGTGAACGTCCAATGACAGCGCGGGAACGCCTGGTCATGTGGTCCACGCCAGAGGATAACGGATCCATAGTTTGTCATTCATAGACATGTTCCTGATGTCACTTCCTGTTTGTGTTCAGCCTCAAGGTGAGACCTGGCTGACAAGGTGGATTCTGGGTAAGAAGGGGGGTGGTGTATGAAATAGATAGATTGTGTGGTGTGTGTGTGTGTGTGTGTGTGTGTGTGTGTGTGTGTGTGTGTGTGTGTGTGTGTGTGTGTGTGTGTGTGTGTGTGTGTGTGTGTGTGTGTGTGTGTGATTTTTTTTGTGAGAATATGTGGTGAGTGTGTGTGTGTGTGTGTGTGTTTGTTTGAATATGTGTTTGAGTTTGTGTGCTGGTGCGTGTGTGTGTGTGTTTTTGTGTGTGTGTGTGTCTTTTTGTGAATATGTTGTGCGTGTTCTGGTGAGAGACTGTGTGTGTGTGTGTGTGTGTGTGTGTGTGTGTGTGTGTGTGTGTGTGTGGTGTGTGTGTGGTGTGTGTGTGTGGTGTGTGTGTGTGTGTGTGTGTGTGTGTGTGTGCATGCCGCTGGTGAGAGCCTGTGTGTGTGTGTGTGTGTGTGTGTGTGTGTTTGTTGTTTCAGAGTGGGTGTGATGGTTGTTGCATTCCCAAGGGTATTCCCTGATCAAGGTCTTTCTCTCAGAGCTCCTCTATCTCTCCTTCCTTTGCAGGAAGCACCAGCTCCCAGCCTCGCCCCCCCCCCCCCCCCCCCCCTCCCCTGTCCCTGCAGCAGGCAAGGTCACCACGTGCACACTCTTCACGTGCGCTTTTGTGCACTTTCAAAAGACTTACAGATAGAAGATATGAATGTGTGTTTGAGTTACTATCTAAAGAGACTCTCTCTATTATGGTTAGCATGCTAATAGTCTGTCTCACTCTTGACTCCACAACTAGGGCCTGGGACCTGTCTCACCTCCAGGGCTAGGTGGTGGGACCTGTCTCCCCTTCATGGCTAGGGGCTAGGACCTGTCTCACCTCCAGGGCTAGGTGGTGGGACCTGGCTCACATGTTCCTCCAGAGCTAGGTGGTGGGACCTGTCTCACCTCCAGGGCTAGGTGGTGGGACCTGGCTCACATGTTCCTCCAGGGCTAGGTGGTGGGACCTGTCTCACTCATTCCGGACATCCAATGCTCCTGATTGGCCGGCTCGTAAAGGAGACCCCACGTCCCCAGAGAGGACATTTATCAACACACACACAACAAGGGAGCGCATTGTGGTGTTGTGTGCGCTCGTTGTTTGATGCACACATTAGTGGAGGATGGAAGCTATAATGGAATCACAGCCCTCCGGGGTCAAAGGTCGTTGTGTTTCCGTGTATGCTAGGCTGGTTTTGGGCTGTTGGTTTGTGACGCGGTCGCCGCCTCCCCCCCCCAACGCCCCATTGAGTGGAAACAGACCTTCCATTTCTGCTAATACACTCACACACACATACATGCATGCACGCACACACACATAGGTGCACACACACACGCAGGCACACACACACACAGGAGCACACACACATATGCACGCAGGCACACAGGCAAACACACAAATACAAAAACAGAGAAAACACACACATGAACATGAAGTGAACACACGCACAACATAAACGTGGAAACAAGTTCACACAAACCCACACATTTAAACATGAACGTAACATGCACACACACGGTTAGCCAACAACACGAACAAACACCTCACACA
>OLKM01001752.1:60144-67644 GCA_900291075.1 Melanogrammus aeglefinus | reverse complement strand
AGGACCAGTGACCAGAAGAGACATGTGACCAGAAGAGGACATGTGACCAGAAGAGGTCATGTGACCAGAAGAAGACATGTGACCAGAAGAGGACATGTGATCAGAAGAGGTCATGTGACCAGAAGACGACATGTGACCAGAAGATGACATGTGACCAGAAGAGGACAAGTATGACCAGAAGAGGACATGTGACCAGAAGAGGTCATGTGACCTGAGCCCAAAGCAGGCCAGGCTCCATGACCTGTACCGTGGAAACAGTGAGAGCCATGTCCGCAAAACCCCGGCCCCTGGTGAGGACGTGTTTGTGAGGGAAGGGAGTGTGTGTGTGTGTGTGTGTGTGTGTGTGTGTGTGTGTGTGTGTGTGTGTGTGTGTGTGTGTGTGTGTGTGTGTGTGTTTACAGAGGAAGGTGCATATGTGGGCTACTGTTGCCTCGTTCTTAATTAGATTTGGTCCCTATTGCGTCTGACCTCACAGAACAGAGGAGGGAGTCGAGAGGTGTGTGTGTGTGTGTGTGTGTGTGTGTGTGTGTGTGTGTGCGTGTGTGTGTGTGTGTGTGTGTGTGTGTGTGTGTGTGTGTGTATGTCTGCGTGCGTGCGTACGTGCAGACGTGCGTGTGGGTGCGTGGGCGTGTGTGTGTGTGTGCGTGCGTGCGTGCGTGTGTGTGTGTGTGGTGTGTGTGTGTGTGTAGCCTAGGTGGGGGAGGTGTGCTGAATGTTCTTTTGAAACAAAGTGGACATTCATGTGTGTTACCAATCACAGGAAATGATTGAGTTACAGCCTCGGGTCACGGCGCGGTGGCTAGCAGCTAGCCGGCTACTACCTGGTGGGCTAAGAGCTAGCTGGCTAACCGCTAGCCGGCTTAATAGAAAGACTGAATCCTAACTTGCTAAATGCTACGTAACACTAGCCGCATCGGTGACAAACAACACAGAATGTAGGATTCATAGTTCCACTCCGCTAAATTGTGGGCTTGTATCACTCTTACCTCACTCTCCCAGAGGGGGAGTGTTTTACGGGTGTTTTGGTAGCTGTGTTGGCACAGGTGGGGGGGGGGGGGCTTGGCTCCTGCCCAACCAGGATTGCATCAGTTTGTGTTCAGCCTGAACAACACAGGATCTGTCTGCTGAACACACGTTTGCATCATTTTTGAACTGAAGGTCTGAAGCCCTCCATGTTTAAGCCTTTATACACAGCATTCATTAATCATCAATTGGGGGATTTACTAATTGGTTATTTTTATTGATTGGTTAATTGAGTAATTGTTCGGTTTACTATTCTATTAATTGGCTGATGAACTGCTTGATTGTTCAATTTATAATTTATTAATTCATTAAAAAACTAGGTCTAATTATACAACGTGAACGTATACACACCATGTAACTGAGGCAGACTGTAAACCATGTTAGCATAGAGCATGTTAAACTGCTTCACGGGGCTAAGCTACGTCAGGGACCACGCGTCCATCGTCTCAACAGCGCACTCGATCCTCTCCCTGATTGGCTAAGCACTGAAGGGCACGCAGGAGCCATTCAGAACCCAAAGCCCCGGGGATCCGAGGTCTGTGATTGGCTGCGGGCGAGGTTAATTGGGGTCTGGTTACAGTAGATCGTATTCAGGTCTCAGTGTATAGGGTCTTCTTCAGTCTTCCTCAAAGAATACTAAATTATTCACCAGTCTGTAGATTAAACCTCAGCATGTTTTCCTTCTCCGCGTCTGGATGTTGATTGGGCGGGATTATCTAAGGGGGGCGTGACCTCACTTCCTGCTGAGAGAAGGGTCTGACCCTGAGCTAAATGTATCAATCAAAAGGGAAGAAATCTAGAATAGATCACGGACTAAAGGACTATGGGTAATATATATAGTTAGGATACATCGCATGGATCTGTTATGAGTGAAGGATACCGAGTAGGAGTATTATTATTCCATATAGTTAACATCCTAGCATGATTGCCAAAGTCATATTTTAAGGTCCTTCTTGCGTTCAGCGCAAGACATTACTTGGGCAGATGGTGATAATTGCAGATTGGCTTTGGGTACAGCGGCCAATGAGGCACAGTGAATCAGCAGCATTAGGAGAGGAGAGGTTATATCACATTTTGGCCAATATATGACTGAGGGAATTATGCTATGAGGCTAAGGATATGTAACATACGGGTCAAGGTGTGAGCTCTAGGATGCCTTCACTTGAATGAAGAACCAAACAAATAGCTCCAGATTGTACTTAAGTGCAACACTTCAGTTAAACTACTCAAGTATTTTCCACCTTTGTGTTCTGTCTACTTAGAGACACCCCAAGGCAAACACAGGCCTCCTCCTCCTCCCCCTTCTCCTCCCCACTCCTCCTCCTCCCCTCTCCTCCCTCCCCCGTGTCCTCCTCCCCCCCTCCCCCCTCCTCCCCCTCCCCCCTCTCCCTCTCTCCCCCTCCCCTCCCCCTCCCTCTCCTCTCCCCCCTCTCCTCTCCTCCCCCCCACTCCTCCTCCTCCCCTCCGCCTCCTCCCCCTCTCCCTTCTCCTCCTCCTCTCCCCCTCCTTCCTCCCTCCCCCTCTCCCTCTCTCCTCTCCTCTCCCTCTCTCCGCCTCCCCCTCCCCCCTCTCCCTCCTCCTCCCTCCCCCTCTCCCTCTCCTCTCTCCGCCTCCGCCTCCCCCTCCCCCTCCTCCCTCCCTCCCCCTCCCCTGGGCTTCCAGACGTGTGAAGGGTAAACAGGAAGTGGATGCCATTGAAGAAAGGGGGAAGGGGGGCCAGAGGGGGAGTCGGAGCAGGGGGGAGGAGGGGGAGGGGAGCCAGAGGGGGAGTCGGAGCAGGGGGGAGGAGGGGGAGAGGGTGGTGGAGAATTCCCAGGAATCCTTACCCAGTTCGGTTTTCTCCCAAACAAAAGATTCAACTCCATGTTTTTATTATGACACAGGCTAACGCGTTTATGAATAATTTAAAATGTATGCATGCACCACTTGTGTTAGACAGCAACACAAAGCGCCCAGTTGACAAAGGGAAAAACACAACCGGAATGAGGAATCTGTTTAATACAACAGATCTGCCAATCAGAGGACTGCATTAGAGATGTAAACAAAAAGATGAAATACTCATTTATTAGCAGATAGCTAACCTACAAAAAACAAAAAAAAAATTGTCAATAATATTGACCGATTATCCCCAGAGCAACACGGTCGTGTCGGGAAATACGCAAACTAAAGTTTCAGAATATCGACGTTTTGTGAAATGAAGCTAGCAAAAGCCTAGCCCGGCTACGTTCATGCTCTTTGTGCTGTTCTACAGTAAAGTGTGAGTGAAACACGGTTTCAGAACACTTTGAGATCAAATACAGACTAAGTTTTAAGCTACGTTTTGTGAAATGAAGCTAGCAAAAGCCTAGCCCGGCTACGTTCATGCTCTTTGTGCTGTTCTACAGTAAAGTGTGAGTGAAACACGGTTTCAGAACACTTTGAGATCAAATACAGACGTTTTAAGCTCAGGTTTCCAGGTGGGAGGTGTGGTTCCCGTGGTTACGACCCGACACCAATTCTATCACACTCTTTTCTTAAGCTAGTCGCGTCGTTGGGATTTTTCGATGGGCTGCTAATAATATACAATATATGCTCATTATGCAAAAGAAAGACATTTTAAACGGGATCTATGTATTACATTCTTTCTATATCTTTCCATCATCTCAAAGGGTGAGACTACAGGGCTGATTGTGGTTCCGCGGTCACTCAACGCGAGGGGGGCTATACGGACCCCGTACGTCCTCGCGGACCCTCCTTGCGTCCACCACAAGGGCCGGACGTGCGCCTCCCAAAAATTGTAACCCTCCAACGAGGCGACGGAGCAGCAAGGGCTGTGATTGGTCCGTTTATTAAACCCGACGCAGAACCATGAAGGTTCAGGACTGCTTCGAAGCGTCACTGCGGGGTCCTTGCGTTGCGTGAACGTAGAACCATAATCAGCGCTTAAGGTTAAGAATAGGGGGTGAGCTGAGAGGATTCCCGCCACAAACATCCCCACGGCCTCTCGTCCAATAGGAGTGTGTTACGGGCGGCAGCGTTACGGACCAGAGACCACCGGCGAGGCCGAGCCAACATGGCGGACCCCGGGTCCCTGCTGGGGGCAGCCAGGGGCCCGAGAGCCTCCATCTTTAATCGTGTGGTTCCGCTCACACCCGATGGTCTCAGCCGAGGAGAGGGGATGAGTCTCCTCCTCGCCACGTTGTTGGAGGCTGAGGTTGACTGACGGCCCGGGGGGGGGGGGGGGTGATGGCCTGTTGCCAAGGTGACACTTGGGTTCTATCTCATTTGCAAAAGAGACGTCGCAGCTTTGAGGGATGCCAGCTAAACCTGCCCCTGGAGACACACACGCACACACACACCAACACACACACACCAGCACACGCACGCACACACCAACACACACACACCTGCACACGCACGCACACACCAACACACACACACCAGCACACGCACGCACACACCAACACACACACACACACATACACCTGCACACGCACGCACACACCAACACACACACACACCTGCACATGCACGCACACACCAACACACACACACACCAGCACACGCACGCACACACCAACACACACACACCTGCACATGCACACACACACCAACAAACACACACCAGCACACGCACGCACACACCAACACACACACAAACACGCACACACACACACAAACACGCACACACAAACACGCACACACACACACCTGCACACGCCCGCACACACACACCTGCCCATGCATGCACACACCTACACACACAAATCAACACATGCACGCACACACAAACACGCACACACACCCCGGCACATGCACGCACACACCAACACACACAAAGCAACACATAAACCAACACACGCACAAACACACACGTACACACACGTACACACGCACGCACACGCCAACACAAACACACACACTTGCACAGGCATGCACACACCAACACAAACACACACCCTTCCAGACAAATACCCCCTCATGTAAACAAACCCTCAACCACAACATTGATTTTATACATTCACACACACAGGCTGACAAGGAACACACACACACTTACACGCACATACACACGTACACACACGCACACACCTGACCGGAGGGGCGGGGCTTGTCTCCAACCAACCCCGTATTTCACACGCTTCCTGTGTGCGGCCCCCACTTCCTGTCCCCTCTCTGGATGACCCCCCCCCCCATTCTGACTCTGCACCCCCTCACACACCCCCCCCCCCCCAAAAGAAAGACACACTTAACCCTTCCTCGAGTGCCTGTCAATCACCTGCGCACTCACAAGGAACACAATGACAACAAGCCCTCCCCAGGCCCCGCCCCCACCCCGCGCTCCCTCCGCGTGATTGGCTGCTGCTGCTGCTCTCCAGCCTCTCCATCCAGGAAGAGAGCGAGGCTGTGCCAGCGCTGCTCGCCCCCGGAGACAACAGAGAGCCAGACTCCTTTGTCTGCCTGAGATGCACAGCCGGGCCAGAGCCTCCGGAGCGGGGCCCGGCTCCTGCTGACGTGGCAGCAGGGCTGCCGTGGCAACCGGTGGCGGAGGACAGGTCGTATGCGACGCACACACAGTGGGACCCACATGCGGCGCGCACACGCAGGGACCGTGTGTGTGTGTGTGTGTCTGTGTGTGTGTCTGTGTGTGTGTGCGTGCGTGTGTGTGCGTGCTGGTGTGTGTTTGTGTGCTGTGTGTGTGTGTGTGCATGCTTGTGTGTGTGTGCGTGTGTGCCTGTGTGTGTGTGTGTGGGAGTGTGTTTGTGTGCGGGTGTGTGTTTGTGTGCAGGCTTGTGTGTGTGTGTGTATGTGCGTGTGTGTGTGTGCGTGCTGTGTGTGTGTGCGTGCTTGTGTCTGTGTGTGTGTGTGTGTGCCTGTGTGTGTGTGTAGCCCTGGGAAGACATCAGGGGGAATGCTGTGATTGTGCGTTGAGGACAATATGAATTCCAGCGGTATGCTGTGTGTGGGCTGTGTTGTGTGCGTGTGTGTGTGTGTGTGCTGTGTGTGTGTGTGTGTGTGCTGTGTGTGTGTGTGTGTGTGTGTGTGTGTGTGTGTGTGTGTGTGTGTGTGTGTGTGTGTGTGTGTGTGTGTGTGTGTGTGTAGCCCTGGGAAGACATCAGGGGGAATGCTGTGATTGTGCGTTGAGGACAATATGAATTCCAGCGGTATGCTGACATGTGATCAGCCTTGTCTCAGACCCATTACAGGGACGCGGTCTGAAGTGTGTAGCACTCTCACAGATCCTGCGACAGCCAAAGGGGCAAGATGGAGCTGAACCACCAAACATGTTCTTCAGGCACAAGACACTCAAGGCGACGGAAGTGTCTCATTTTTTTAGCAAATTCTTTGTTTTTCTGTGTGTGCGTCTGCATGTGTGCCTGTGCGTGATTATTTGTGTGGTATGTACGTGTGCATGTGTGCATCTGTCTATGAACGTGTGCGTGTGTCTGCCGTGCGTGTGTGTATCTGTGTATCTGTGTATGAATGTGTGTGTCCTAATTGGCCGGGAAACCTCCAGCCTCATAAAAACATCCAAACATGACATGACCCACATTAAGGAAACTACCGCAACACGCGCACAACACAGCGCAACAACAAACAAATCACAGAGACCGACCAATCACCATTCAGGGCTTCCTCTGTCGGATTTCTAAGAACCATCAACATGCCAACCGGGTTGTGTCTGCATCGGGAGACGTCGTCGCCACAACAAAAAGCAGCAACAACAACAACAACCTCAACAACAAGGCAATGCTACAGTCGGATGGAGTGGTTACCACGGTGATGGGCTGCTGTTGGACTCTGAGAGAGGCTGCATATGTCGGCTCCTCCACTCGTTAATGCTCATGAATAATTAGAGAGTGCTACAGTCGGATGGAGTGGTTACCACGGTGATGGGCTGCTGTTGGACTCTGAGAGAGGCTGCATATGTCGGCTCCTCCACTCGTTAATGCTCATGAATAATTAGAGTCGGGCAGCAGATGTCCGGTTAAATGCCGCGCACACACACACACACACACACACACACAGGCACACACGTACGCACACACACACAAACACATACTCACACTCAAGCAAATGTAGACACAAGCACGAGCACACACGCAAACACACACACACACACAAACACACACACGCACGCAAACACATACGCACATACGCACACACACACGCACACACGTGCGCACACACAAACAAAGACATACTCACACTCAAGCAAACGCACACACAAGCACGAGCACGCACGCACATGCAAACACACACTCAATCACACGCACACACAAGTGCACACATAAACACACGCACACAAAGTCACACACATGCACAAACACGCACACACACTCACACACATGGGTGCACGGGCCTGATAGAAGTGTGGAGGCAATATTGCTCATGCTGTTAAAGTGTGCGGACCTCTCTGCACCTCTCTCTTCTCTCCTCCGCACGCACACACACACACACACACACACAGACACACGCGCACATGCACACACAGAC
>OLKM01001752.1:52500-59331 GCA_900291075.1 Melanogrammus aeglefinus | reverse complement strand
TCGCCGAAGTTTTGTCGCGCCAACACCATCATCAATCTGTCGCTGTGCAAGTTTGTCGGAATTTGTCGGGCGCCACTACGGTACGCCCGATCTTCGTCCTTTGATCTCGGAAGCCTAAGCAGGGTCGGGTCCTGGTTTAGTACTTGGATATGGGAGACCGCCTAGGAAAACCAGGTTTTGCTGTATGCCTATGAGTGCTCTGCGTCTGCGAGATAAACCCATCACCCAGCTACGTACTACGTGGGTAGATGGCACCCAGCCCTGAAAGTCACACCACATCTAGACACACACGCTACTTCACAACACATAACCCAAAGACTGTTGCACTCGCGTCTCTTAACAAACCCACCACCGCACACACGCACGCGCACGCACACGCACCCAAGCACACACACACACACCACACACACACACACACACACACACACACACACACACACACACACACACACACACACACACACAGCTCCCCAGAGCAGAGAAGGTCATTGAAAGGGATCTGCGTGCCGATACAGGGGCCCCCTCGGCCCCTGGTTAGAACTCTGGAGAAACACTGATTGGCTGTTACTGAACAGCCAATCAGTGTTCATCCAGAGGTATTTAAGAGAAGGGATCAGGAGTCGCGGAGGTCCCTCAAACGACGGAAAACTACTGAGCAGCGGAGGCCTCTGGGTTAGACGTCTTCTGAAACCGTGTTTTCCTCCCGACACCATACCGATTTCTTCCTGGAATATACCGAGTTCATTCCGATACTGAGTTTATACCGATAGCGGGATTATACCCATACAGCGTCTTGCATTGTGACTACTAATAGCACTTGTTCTGATTGGAGGGTTCTCTTGCGATGACGGCGATGTCGCTTCACTTGCTGTCGACCTACATTTTTGTTCGGAACTAGATTTAATGATGCCTTTACATTTATAATCTATAATTATAATAATGCATTTTTTTGAGCATCCATGTTTTTCTGACCTGGCAGCTCGAACTCCCGTCGGTCGGAGATGACGCGTTTCCCGTTCCCACTTAGGCCTACCACCTCCGTCCGTGAACGCATTGAAGGAATTTCCGATGCAGGTAGAGGTATCAGAACAACTCTACTCTAGATCTGCTTGCCGGCATGCTCTGCAGAACCCAGGCCGCCTGGGTGGACACGACCCTTCCTGCCCCTCGATGGTTCTCCAGTTTGGCAGAACGACGTTCCTCAACACTGTCTGCGTGCCGGCGTCAAGTGCAGCCGCTCTTTGATTGGCCAATTGGTTTTTGGTCAAGCCAGCCAACCCAGTGGCAGAAAGCTGTTGGTGAAATGAGTGAGACGAGGGCTTTAGCCGCGCCGCCGGTTGTCATGGAGATGAATCACGTGCCTGGCCGCCGATTGGCCGGAGCAGGACACACCTGTTGTTTAACCTGATGACACAAGGCCAAACTATCACTACTGATGCCATGACGACGACTATTAGCGTAAGATATAGAACGACACACCGCTACGCGCTATCAACGCAGGCACCCTGATCACGAGAAACGTGGTGATAAGCTGGCATGCTATCGAACTACTTCTACAATGCTTACAACATGACAGTCTGGTGGGTTGGTTGATGAGATGTCCGCCCGTGGACGGCCTTGGATGGAATCAGCGTCTTATGCTGATTGGCTGAGCAGTGACAGTGATAGGGGACACTGATACAGCGATAGTGTGTGCTACTGTGTTCTCTCTCGTGGCGCGATCCTGCAGTCCCCCTGGGACCATGTGATCTGTCATGTGACGTGTCATGTGACCTGTGTCCTCCAAGTCGGCTGTGCGTTTCCTCTTCACCTGATCAGGTGACCAGCCGACCATGTTGACCACTGCCCTGACTCTCGGAGATGCAGTGCACGATGTGTGTGTGTTTGTGTGTGTGTGTGTTTATGCTTTATGTTAGTATATTAGGGTACACGGTTTTGTGTGTGGGTGTGACAGCAGGTGACTGGGTGTGTTTATTTGTGTTTGTGTGTGTGTGTGTGTGTGTGTGTGTGTGTGTGTGTGTGTGTGTGTGTGTGTGTGTGTGTGTGTGTGTGTGTGTGTGTGTGTGTGTGTGTGTGTGTGTGTGTGTGTGTGTTGTGTACCTTCCAGCAGTCCTCAGTCCTGATGAAATCATGATGTCAGGACAACATCACGATGCATCAGAGTATCATGTGATACATCATATGAATGTCAGATTATCATGTGATTGATCGACAATCATCATTCATCATCCAGAGCAATGGAGTTTGTTGTTGATGCCTCTCTCTCTCTCTCTCTCTCTCTCTCTCTCTCTCTCTCTCTCTCTCTCTCTCTCTCTCTCTCTCTCTCTCTCTCTCTCTCTCTCTCTCTCTCTCTCTCTCTTCTCATCTTCTCCCTCTCTCTCTCTCTCTCTCCTCTCTCTCTCTCTCTCTCTCTCTCTCTCTCTCTCTCTCTCTCTCTCTCTCTCTCTCTCTCTTTCTCTCTCTCTCTCTTTTTCTCTCCCTCTCTCTCCCCCGCTCTCCCTCGCTCTCTCTCCCTCACTCTCCCCCTCTCTCTGTGAAACATTAAATCAGTCTCCTCTCTCTCTCTCTCTCTCTCTCTCTCTCTCTCTCTCTCTCTCTCTCTCTCTCTCTCTCTCTCTTCTCTTCTCTCTCTCTCTCTCTCTCTCTCCTCTCTCTCCTCTCTCTCTCCTCTCTCTCTCTCTCTCTCTCTCTCTCCCCCTCTCTCTGTGAAACATTAAATCAGTCTTCCTCTCTCTCTCTCTCTCCTCGCTGCGCTGAGCCCATCTCCACTCACTTTACCCCCCACCGCTAAATTCTCCTCCGCCGCTTCGAGGAATCCAAACCTTTATTTACACAGCGGCCGTCACAACGCGCTCCACGTGAAAACAAATCAAAGCCAGCACAACAAAAACCAGGGTCAGATGATTGGATCAGACCAGAGCAATAGAGTCAGAGGAGGGGAGGTGAGGGGGGAGGGGGGGTGGACAGAGTGGGGGGGGTGTGGGTGTGTGGACCAGACACTGAAGCAATATGAATGTGTGCGCTCCCCGGTAACATAGACGTGTGGTGTGTATTTTTGTTTGTGTAATTCCAGCCTCGATCAACACTGAGCGGGGGAGGGAGGGAGGGGGGGGGGGGGGAGCGTTGCCGTGGTTTGGTTGCCGTGGTTTCCACCGAGCGGGATGTGACCTGATTAGCTAAGTCTGATCACCTCAGGGGAGGAGGAGGAGGAGGAGGAGGAGGAGGAGGAGGTATCCGCGACCTTGTCTCCGAGCGGTGGAGGGCATCGTCGGGGCTAGCTCAGCACGCTAGCTAGCATGGCGCGCTACCTAAATAAAAAATGTGAGAAAGAGGACTATTTTCCCAGCAGCCATCTTGGCCCGGTACTGAATGAACTTAGAGGTCAGCTGGTTGAATACGACCAATAGGAGGAAGTTAGGAAAGCTTAGCTCCCCAAAGGGTTTAGGGTTAGGGGGATGTTATGCCACCAGGTGTGAGTGTGATTAGCCACTACAAACCGTTTGAAAATCTGTTCCTTATCTATCCAGCGTACGTCTAGGTGGACACGCCCACTAGTGATGTCACTAGGACACAGGGAAAGGCCGACTTTCAAACGGCTTGTAACGGCAGACGACACTCGCACCTGGTGGCATGCCATCACCCCTTTAACGCCAACAACATACTTTTGATTTCTAGTCACACAAACGCAAATGTCAGGCTGAACAGTAGCTCCAGGAAACCCACACGGCACGACGGTCCCGGTGGCGGTTGAAACGCAACGGACCCACTGAGGAAAACCTTCTCTTCTCTTCCAGAACGTTCCGCAGCGTTTCCGGATACTTGACGCTCTCCACCCCGCGATTTACGAGACACGAGGGAATACCTCCCGGATGACTAACCGCCACGCCAGCCCACCGACGACTGCTTTCAAAATAAAAAGGTTTTCCTCGGTCGCTCGTTTCGGTCGCTGTTGTCATGGATACCAGCGTGGGGGGTGGTGTGGGGGGGGGGGGGGGTGCGGGTGCCGCAGGGTTCGACGCCCCGGTCTGACATCGTGACATCATCACCGTCATGCCGCTGCTACAGATTTCAGGAACGCCGCCGACAGTTGGACCAACCGCCGCTGCGACGAGGGGGGGGGTGGGGGGGGGACATGAGAGCTGTCGTGTGATTGGCCGGGGCGCTGAATAGAGGGTTCCTTTCAGCAGCACGAGGTTGAATTAATGAGAGTCTGTGTACGGGCATAAATGTATTGGAAAAACACCGTGATAGGAGGAGGGGGGAGAGAGGAGGGGGGAGAGAGGAGGGACAGAGAGAGCGGAAAATATGGATAAGAGGGAATGAAAACATACACCCACGCAACGACACACGTATGCACACACAATGAAAGAAGGGAGAGGGAGGGATGGAAACAGGGAGGAGAGGGGTGGGGGGAGAGCAGGGGGGAGGATGAGAGGGAGGGAGGGAGGGAGAGTGAGGATGAGAGGGTCTGTTATCTTCTTCTGTGTCCTCCTGGTTTATCTGGTGCTCGTGGGTGTGGATCTGTGTGTGTGTGTGTGTGCGCGCGCGCGTGTGTGTGTGTGTGTAGCCGTGTGTGTGTATGTGTGTGTGCGCCTGCGTGACCGTGTGTGAAAACATTTGGATGTGCGTGCATGCGTGTGCGTGCGTGCGTGGACGTACGCGTGTGTGTGTGCGTGCGTGCGTGGACGTACGCGTGTGTGCGTGCATGCGTGGACGTACGTGCGTGCGTGTGTGTGTGTGTGTGTGTGTGCATGGACGTACGCGTGTGTGTGCGTGCGTGCGTGGACGTACGCGTGTGTGCGTGCATGCGTGGACGTACGTGCGTGCGTGTGTGTGTGTGTGTGTGTGTGCATGGACGTACGCGTGTGTGTGCGTGCGTGGACGTGCGTGCGTGCCTGTGTGCGTGCGTGACGTGTGTGTGCATGGAGGTCATATCACGGCAGAGACATGAGCCGCCTCACAACTTCCCCCCTCCAGGCTCACAGCTCCAGCCTCATGCTACACGTCTTTAAATACCCTCCGTGCGGGAGGTGTTATGCAGTCAGTAACTCAGGCAGTCAGTCAGTCGTACGGCCGCTGGTCACACAGTGAATCAGTCAGTCAGTCGTACAGCCGCTGGTCACACAAGTGAATCAGTCAGTCGGTCGTACAGCAGTTGGTCACACAGTGAATCAGTCAGTCGGTCGTACAGCCGCTGGTCACACAGTGAATCAGTCAGTCAGTCGTACAGCCGTTGGTCACACAAGTGAAATCAGGTCAGTCAGTCGGTACAGCAGTTGGTCAACACAAGTGAATCAGTCAGTCAGTCGTACAGCAGTTGGTCACACAAGTGAATCAGTCAGTCAGTCATACAGGCAGTTTGGTCACACAGTGAATCCAGTCTCATTCAGTCAGTCGTACAGCCGCTGGTCACACAAGTGAATCAGTCAGTCAGTCGTACAGCCGCTGGTCACACAGTGAATCAGTCAGTCAGTCGTACAGCCGCTGGTCACACAGTGAATCAGTCAGTCAGTCGTACAGCCGTTGGTCACACAAGTGAATCAGTCAGTCAGTCGTACAGCAGTTGGTCACACAAGTGAATCAGTCAGTCAGTCGTACAGCCGTTGGTCACACAAGTGAATCAGTCAGTCAGTCGTACAGCCGTTGGTCACACAAGTGAATCAGTCAGTCAGTCGTACAGCCGCTGGTCACACAGTGAATCAGTCAGTCAGTCGTACAGCAGATGGTCACACAAGTGAATCAGTCAGTCAGTCGTACAGCGGCTGGCCACAGTAATAATTTCCAATGTGATAATTAGTTCGTGAGTCTTTCGGGTTCATTATCAGGATTGTCAGCTTGCTTGTTAGTTAGTTAGCAATTAGTGAGTGAATTATTGAGGTAGCCACTGTGCTAGTGAATGAGCTACTTAATCTGTCAGCTCATTAGTTAGGTACGCAGTTAGTTAATAAGCGAATTAATTAGAAATGAGTGAGTGAATCAGTTAGTTAGCTAGTTTGCCTTGTGGTTGAGCTACCTAGTGAGTGGATAGCTGTTCTGTTAGCGCGCTAGGTGTTGTAATAAAAAAAAAAAGTAATTGGGTTAGTCAGGGGTCGTTACGGGGTCATCGCTAAGGTGAGGCGCTAGGAAGCGGTGGGTCAGGGCTGGTCCAGAAGAGGGCGTCTCCACCGTGGTCGTCGTGGTGACGGATCCTTCCAGAAGGCTAGCTTGCTAGCACCTCCTCTTTGTTCCGCCGCCCTTACTGAAGCCGTCTTCATCACGGCTCGGCGAGGTCTTTGCGGGCCTTGCTCTCAGAGTCAAGTCCGCTCGAAGCGGAGAAAGTAAAAAAAAAAACGAGGGGGCCAAGAAAAAAAAAACGATGGACTTGAACCGGAGAACGCACGACGTGTCGTGCGTTCTCCGGTTCAAGTCCATCGTTTTTTTTCTTTCACTTTCACAGAAGGCCTCTTTGGGCGTGGGGCCCGGAGGGGTATAACGATATCTTATCTCAGCCGCGTGTGTCTAGGCGGCCCTTTGAGGCGGACTGAGATACAGAGCAGTAGGAAAGTGGACTTTACTCTAAAGTCGGCCACTAAAGGTGTCGTTACGGTACACCCAACAACACTAAGAGGCCGGTGAGCAGCTGTCGCTACGACGGCTAGTTCAACATTTATCCTGCTAGCATACTTTGTATTTAACAATGTGCTCACTCTTGTCTTTTTTTCTCTTTCATATAATCTAATTTCCTTTTCCTTTTTATTACTTTTTAATAAAGTTAATCTGTATTATTATATTTAACCAAAAGCCCCGGTAGGGACAAGTCTCGAGAATTAGCTTTGGTGAAAACACTGTATA
>OLKM01001752.1:42500-50000 GCA_900291075.1 Melanogrammus aeglefinus | reverse complement strand
GTTGTGATAACACCGTGTGTTCCTCAACCGCCGCGTTGTGACAAACGTTGCATAATGTGGCGTCGCGTCAACAAGTGTCAAAGTGTCAATAGTGCTTGTTGTTTTATTTTTTTGTCGTCTCCATGCCTTGTGTCCATACAGTTAACACCTCGTTGTGTTGTTGGTGTGCATTGTGTGTATTGTGTGTATAGGAGAAGGTAGTCAGCAGATCACGTGACTCTTTGTACCCAGAAATACACTTTAGAGAAGTGAGCAGAGACACACTCACACGCGCACACACACACATGCACGCCTGAGGAGGTGGAGAGAGAGAGAGGAGGAGTATGAGAGAGAGAGAGAGAGAGAGAGAGAGAGAGAGAGAGAGAGAGAGAGAGAGGAGAGAGAGAGAGAGAGAGAGATGCACGATGAGGAGGTGGAGAGAGAGAGAGGAGGAGTATGAGAGAGAGAGAGAGAGAGAGAGAGAGAGAGAGAGAGAGAGAGAGAGGGAGAGGGGGAGAGAGAGAGAGAGAGAACGGGGGAGAGAGAACGGGGGTTAGTGGTGTACAAAGGTGGATAAGGTGGTCGGTCTACACATGCTTGTGTGTGTTATGTATGAGTGTGTCTTTGTGTGTGTGTGTTTGTGTGTGTGTGTGTGTGTGTGTGTGTGTGTGCGTGATTGTGTGTGTGGGGGGGAGACATCTGTGAGTCAATTAGCTGACTGGAAAGAAAACATACCCCCCCCCCCCCCCCCAAGCTAAATAGTCAGTTAGCTCTGGGTAGCAGATCACTGGCAGCCATAGCATTAAAGCTAGAGTAGCACTGATAGCCTATTAGTCACAGAGTAGCAGCTACAGCATAGCACTCCTAGCATAGTAGCGCTAGCATAGCGGCCCTAGCGTAGCTGCCATAGCATAGCACCTATAGAGTAGCCGGTGTAGCGTAGCAGCTAAGAGTGTAGCGGCTGTAGTGATGAGGCCATTGCATAGCATAGCAGGCCATAGCCTAGTGGGCTATAACGTAGCATAGCGGGCTATAGCATCGCAGCCAACACCTGCGGCCAAGGTGTACAGGCGAAGCATTCCAGCCGTGGCATAGGAGCTATGGTGTAGCGTCGCAGCTATAGCATAGCGTAGTAGCTACAGCGTAGCAGCTATAGCATAACAGCTATAGTGTAGCTGCTTTAGCGTAGCAGCCCCAGTGCAGGCGTCTGCCTTTCCGGGCGGGGGTGCGCTCCCTGGGGGAGGGGTGCTGTCTGGCTAGGTGGTAGGCTGGGGGTGGGGTGGGAAGGGGGTGGGGGTGGGGGTGGGTCGAGGTTGGATGTCAAGAATGTGGCTCATGGTCGACTCCTTTGTGCTGCTCGCTATAAGATGAATAGAGCTGCCGGCGCGCTGGCCAGTCTCAGCCCTGCGCCTCCCCCTTCCTCCTCCTCCCCCCGCCTCCCCCTTCTCTCCCATGGCCACTCTCACCTCGCCCCCCCCCCCCACCCCCCAACCGGCCCTTGAGTCTGCCTCTTTCTCGCCTCTTCTCCGGCGTCGAGACAAAGCAGACACCAGAGCATCCAGAAGGCTGAGGGTGAGCTCCTCACTGCCGGGCTGATTCCACTGGGTCTCTCTCTCTCTCTCTCTCTCTCTCTCTCTCTCTCTCTCTCTCTCTCTCTCTCTCTCTCTCTCTCTCTCTCTCTCTCTCTCTCTCTCTCTGTCCCTCCCCCCCACCTCTTCTTAATAACATTTTAATCTAAGGCCTCTATTAACAACGTTTCATCCCCCGACCCCATGATCAAGTCAGCCCAGGTACCGAATGCAGTTTCTACGTCCGGAACAACAGCAGAACAATACCAATCAGAGCGTGTGTATTCAGGGAGAAGCATTCAGCGAGGAATTACAATCACAGGGAAGTGTGGAGTGTAAACAGTCTAATTAGGTGGTAAAATCTCTCCCTCAACCTCCCCCACTCTCTCCCCACTCTCCCTCTCTCCTTCTCTCTCTCTCTCTCTCTCTCTCTCTCTCTCTCTCTCTCTCTCTCTCTCTCTCTCTCTCTCTCTCTCTCTCTCTCTCTCTCTCTCTCTCTCTCTCTCTCTCTCTCTCTCTCTCTCTCTCTCTCTCTCCCCTTCTCTCTCTCTCTCCTCTCTCTCTCTCTCTCTCTCTCTCTCTCTCTCTCTCTCTCTCTCTCTCTCTCTCTCTCTCTCTGTCTATCAGGATGTTTGTTGGGGGGGGGGGGGGGGTGTCTACCCCCCCCCCTTGATGTCATTCCTGTCCTGGACTAGCCCTCCTAGCATCCGCGGAGCTGACGGTGTTGCTAATGTCAGAGAAGCAGTTGGCGGGTGTGATGCATGCTGGGAGATGGTGGCGGACGAGCAACTCCCTTTCCACTTCCTATTTGCCCCCCCTCCCCCTGTGTCCCCCCCCTGGTCTTCACTGGGGGGTATTAAATATTACAAAACATACACATGTTCATTTCTAATGCATTGTGGGAAATATGTCATAACAGTCCATGTCTTGAAGGTCGTCATGCTCAAACCTCTCTGAGCCTTCGACCAATCAGAAGCCAGGACTCTGGGAGCATCAGGAAACACTGAGCAGCGAGCGCTCGGACCGGAGCTGACAAACCACTGACGGAGCACTTCCTGTGGACGGCCCGCCTCCTGATGACATCAGAGAGAGGGGGGCGGGCAGCTGACCGCTGGGGGGCAGGAAGTGGAGAGACGTTGCTGGCTGGAGACACTGGTCAGGCTGGCAGGGTACAGGCTGTGATAGACAGGGCAGAGGCTAGGACAGACAGGGTTCAAGCTTTGTAGATACAGTGTTTAAGCTGTGTACAGACAGGGTATAGGGCCCATAGACTGGGTACAGACAGGGTAGTATTACCCGGGTAGAGACAGTGGTGTAAACTGGGTAGAGACAGGGTATAGTCTGGGTATAGGCAGGGTGCAGGTGAGGAACAACACCAGCGTCTCTTGGCAGAAGGCCAGTCAGACAGCTGACTTATTGTCCCTCTGATGAGGTCATCGCCGCCCTGATGATGACATCACCCTGAGGTGTGGCACACCTGCAGGGCGGGAACACCTGTGACGCCCGGTCTTAAAATAAACCACGAGAGAGAGAGAGAGAGAGAGAGAGAGAGAGAGAGAGAGAGAGAGAGAGAGAGAGAGAGAGAGAGAGAGAGAGAGAGAGAGAGAGAGAGAGAGAGAGAGAGAGAGAGAGAGAGAGGGGGGGGGGAGAAAGAGAGAGGGAGAGAGTTAGAGAGACAGAGAGAGAGACAGACAGACAGAGAGTTTTTAATTCAGTTAAACCCCCTCACAGCATGCACACATACATTTAAAGAAGAGACTTTCACCTACAAGCACACACACACACACACACACACACACACACACACACACACACACACACACACACACACACACACCCCCTCCTGGCAGGTCAGCCTGGACTCTGGGCCTGGCTCAGTGCCTCCCGGGTGACCCGGGGTAAACACACACCGCAGATTAACCAGCGCTAATAAAAGCATGAAGCTACAGCCGAGTGCGTCCATTACCCTAATCAGACTGACCTTCAGCGGGGGGACGCGGCGAGGCTGGGGAGCCCGGGGGAAGACATGTAGAAGGCCCGCAGATGGGAATCAAACCCCCGGCACCAAAAGATATATTACTTAAAGGCACACCGTCATGCTCAGCCTTAAACAGATTATTTAAATACAGTTTTCTGTCATTTGCACCACATTTTTGCGCTACTATCAACCGTGGCTGGTACCACTTCCACCTCTGCCACTTATTTATACCTATTTTTTACGTATTTTTATCTTCACTTTCTAATTGACTTAACCTTGTATTGTTGCTGCTATGTTGAGGCGTGTGCCTGTTGAGGAGCCAAGCCTAGGAATTCTCCTCTTGTGTACAATGTACAATAAGATGTAATAAAAATATATTACCTAAAGGCACACATCATCCTCAGCTGTTTTATAATAGAAGGGAGTTGTGCGTCATTCGTGTGTTGTAAAGAAATGGTTTGCATGCAACACCGTATCTTGCATTCTCCATGGAGCCGGTTTCAGACCCCTTGAGTCACATCCACTGTTTTTACAGAGCATGATTTCAAATGACCGAAATATTCAAAACTAGACGGGAAAAAAAAGCATACAGAAAACAATCAGGAGGTCGACGGTCGAACCTCTCAGTCCACTTCCTGTGGAGACTAGAGAGGATATCGCAGACGCAAAAAAGATAATAACAAAATCATTGATTGATTCCAGGCGGGAAACCTGGGTGCCAAACAGCACGGAGATCAGGAGCAAAGAAAACGATTAGTGCAGTAGAAAGACGAGCAACACACACACACACACACACACACACACACACACACACACACACACACACACACACACACACACACACATACACACACACACACACACACACACACACATACACACACACACACACACACACACACACACGTACACACACACACACACAACACACGTACACACACACGTACACACGTACACACACACACACACACACACACACACACGTACACACACACACACACACACACACACACACACACGTACACACACACACACACACACATACACACACACACACGTACACACACACACACACACACGTACACACACACGTACACACGTACACACACACACACACACACACACACACGTACACACACACACACACACACACACACACACACACACGTACACACACACACACACCACACACACATACACACACACACACACATACACAACACACACACATCACACACACACACACACACACATACACACACACACACACACACACACACACACACACACACACACACACACACACACACACACACACACACACACACACACACACACACAAACACACCGTCCTTTAATCACATGACCAAAACAAAACACACTCTGTTATTCATAGGAACAACTGTGCTTTGGTGCGCCCGGCGGACGACGGGGCAGAAGACGGCGTGATTAGCATCCGTAAGAGAAGGCCGCCAGATTAAAGCCATGAATGACAAAGAGGCCATGAGAGGCCAGTCGAGTGGGGGGCTAACAGGGAGGCCAGTGTCCCGGTGGAGGGGCTGGGAAACACATGCTGCTGATCACATGGCCACGCACACACACACACACACACACACACACACACACACACACACACACACACACACACACACACACACACACACACACACACACACCGAGGAGTTGCCACACTCGCTGGGGCAAAGAGGAGACGGCCCGGTGACCGTCCCATGATGCACTGCTTCTGCTTGATTCTTAACCTGAGGTCAGCCTCGCCCTCACCCTTACCTTAACCTGGTCGGTTAAGGTAAGTTATGTTTGGTTAAGCTTGTGTCTAAAAAGGCAGCCATCGATAACACAGAACCTAAACTTAACCATCCCATAATAACCCTCCCGAAGGGATTCCTCATTTAGCTCCTTAATACCGCAACTAAAAACCCAGTTTTCCCAGAGACGTCACGTGGTACCAGACACACCAGACACACTGCCACATTCTGCTCCCTGACCTCCAGCCAGCCACCACCTCCTCCTCCTCCTCCTCCACCCGAGTGCAGCGCACAGAGACACGGAGAGGGGGGGGGAGGAGGAGGAAGAGAGAGAGAGAGAGATGAGAGGGGGAGGGTGGAATTTACACTGACAACAGCCCTTGGTGTTGACTCTTGGCTGAGGCACTCTGGGTAATGTGTGTGCAGCGGGTTCGCCCTTTGTCCCGTGAACAAGGGGAGCGTCTGCCTGTCGGGTAATGATGATGTGTCCGGGTCTGAAGACGCGGCCCACACCTCTCTCTCTCTCTCTCTCTCTCTCTCTCTCTCTCTCTCTCTCTCTCTCTCTCTCTCTCTCTCTCTCTCTCTCTCTCTCTCTCTCTCTCTCTCTCTCTCTCTCTCTCTCTCTCTCTCTCTCTCTCTCTCTCGGTCGCTCCTCTCTGAGGACGCGTGACTCGCCGACCGCCGGCCGCGAGTTTATTTAGGGTTTCAACCCAGATTGCGTTTACACACACACTTAGAAAAAAAACGTGTTTTTTTTTTTTCAAACCAGTTCCGGTGATAATCCAGTTACTAAACTGCCATGTAAACACCTAATCCGGTCACAAACCCCTTTTTTTAATTTATAAAACCCGGTTAAGACATGGGTTTATTTAGGGTTTCAACCCAGATTCCTTTCCAATGCTTTTACACGCACACTTGGATAAAGGGATTTTTAAAACCGGTTCCGGCGATAATCCAGTTATTAACCATGTAAACACATAATCCAATAACAAACTCCCTTTTTTTAATTTATAAAACCCGGTTAAGACATGATCACCCGATCCTGATCCGATGTCATCTGTCATGTAAACACCTAAACCCTAAAGGTTTCTCTGAATCTGGTGTAATGATTCTTTGCAGGCAGGAGCTCTCAGGTTTAACCCCCCCCCCCCGCCCGCCGCCGCGCCCCCGGATACAGCTGGTTCACCAAACACAAGAGAGGGCTGGGATCAGCTGGCTGTTAGACCGCCTGACTGGAGGAATCCTCTGCCTCCTCCTGTAGCCTCCGCCGCGGCTAGGCTACCCGCGCTAACGCTGGAGGAAGGAGAGAGGAACCGGGTTCGAGTCCCACGGTTTGGGCCGACAAGGGACAACTTTTTATGACAACTGACACAAATGTCGTCCAGAATCTCTTCACATGAATGTGCTTCCCTGTGTTTAACATAATTAATTATCAGTTTGAATAATTTGTTGAGGAGGTCCTATCGTCGTCGTGGAGTAGTGATTGTGTAACTAAACAGGAGGTTTAATAGAAGGCTGTAGGATCGCTGGTAGGGTTATAGGGCCAGACAGCTGACATGACAAAGGGCAGTTTCTAAGCTGTTAAGACCTAATCAATACTCGCCTCCGGGTTGGTTTCAGGAGGGAAAATGGAAGAAATGATTGACCACACACAAACGCTGCACTTGAAACTCTTCAAGTGACCAATACACAACAATATCCCAGACCGAATCAATTCCTGGCCTTCTCTTCCAAACACACAAACAGGATGGCATTCAAGGACAATGTGAGCAAACAAGAAATGTCATGGTGACAACAGGGGCAGTTGTTGTTCCCAGAAAGCTATATGTTTATATATATATATATATATATATATATATTATATATATATATATATATATATATATATATATATATATATATACAGTATAGAAACATATTTGCTGAATGATACTCCTGGAGGCAGATTTATGCATACAATGGCCTACTATAAAGTCATTGAGAGGCGCTTTGAAGCGACTGACACTGAATTCTGATATTAACTTGCTCCTTAAGTCATTAAGGAGAAGGTAATGATTAGGAGCATATTGCTAAAGGATGGCTAGGGGGGTAGGTTGGGTTCATTGGGGTTCGAAGCCAGAACCTTCAGGCTGGGAGTTGAAACCTTCTAACCACCCTAACCAATCCACTTTCTTTCCCCCCACTTAACAGATATCATGTGTTAAGTGGG
>OLKM01001752.1:0-37500 GCA_900291075.1 Melanogrammus aeglefinus | reverse complement strand
TTACTAACGCCGCTCTCCCCCTCTCCTCTCCTCCGGTCAGAAGGGAGACATGGCGGACCACCTCATGATGCCTATGAACCACGGGCAGCCCGGGGGCGGTCTCCACGGCTACAGGATGGGCATGAACGGCAGTCAGTGGGCACCGGAGCAAGCACGCCGGGCCCGCAGCGCAGGGCCCTGGGAGCGGCCATGCCCAACGGCCATGATGTCACTCATGGGCGGGGAGCGCCCACCCAGGCCAGCATGGAGGCGGCCATGAGGCAGCGGCAGCAGGCCATGGGGGCGCCGGGGCAGGATGGGGCACCACCCCATGGCGTCGGCGGCCATGATGTACTCTCAGCAGCAGCAGAGCAGCACGCACAACAACAACAACAACAACAACAACAACAGCACCCTCAGCAGCACCACATGCACCCGCAGCAGCACCCACAACAACAACAACAACAGCAGCAGCAAGCGCCACACCCACAGCACCCACCCCCACCCGCACCCCCACCCCCACCACCAGCAGCAACAACAACAACAACAACAACAACAACAACAGCCCCAGCAGCAGCAGCAGCAGCAGTTTGTGAACGGGGGGGGCGGGCTGACGTCCCAGCAGCTCATGGCGAGCATGCAGCTGCAGAAACTGAACACGCAGTACCACGGGCACCCACTGGGGCCCATGGGCGGGGGCCACCCGGGGCCCGGGGCCCCCTACCGCATGAGCCCCGCCCAGCTGGCCAGCATGCAGCACATGGCGGGGCCGGCGCTGGCGCTGAACGGGATGGACGCCGACATGATCGACGAGGAGGTGTTGACGGCGCTGGTGATGGAGCTGGGGCTGGACCGCGTGCAGGAGCTGCCCGAGCTCTTCCTGGGACAGAACGAGTTCGACTTCCTGGCGGACTTTGTGAGCAAACAGCAGCCGAGCACGGTGAGCTGCTGAGGAAGAGGAGGAGGAGGAGGCGGTGGACGCCGCCGCCCGCCGCGGGCGATGACCGGGAACTTTACGAGCGGGAGAACGATGGTTCCGAGGTCGGGGATTGGTCGAGGCTTGTCCGCGTGACAGCTGATTGGAGCCACACGGTCGGTGGGGGGCCACTGTTGGATTATAACCCCTCCACCTCCACCTCCCCGCTCCCGGACCTGAATGTAACTTTTACGCGACGAGGAGGATCTCAGAAGCCCCCCCGTCCCCCCCGTTCCCCGTCGGGCGAGGAGATCCGCTTTATTTATTTATTACTCTGTGAGAAACTGTTCAAAGACACCAACGGGGCCCGCCAACAGGAGCATGGCCTCCATTTTGGGCGGGGCTGGCGTTGGGGGTCAGGAGGGGTCTAGGTTTGGGTCTCTGTGTTCCTTCATGTCGTTTTTTTTGGTTGATCCATGCCGGCCTTCCGGTATGCTACGCTGGCGTCCGTCACGGGGGGACGGCCGAGGAGGTCAGAGGTCACCCCGGGCGTACCGCTCCTTCTCCAGCCCCCCTGTTGTATCACCTGTACCTCCCCCCTGCCCCCCCCCACCCCCCGACTTGTCTACACTGTTTCTGTTCTCTTGAAAAGGTGTAGCGCCTTAACCCCGCCCTTCTCTTTTTATTTATTGGTTCTTTGCACCGCCCTCCTATTTTTGTGGTCGAGACGTGAAGGGGAGGAGGGGGGTCTTTGTGAAAAAGCAGGGGGGGGGGGGGGGGTTGGGTTTGAGGATCAATAAAGATGGGCTGGATTGAAGAACGTTGGACTGCTGTGCTTCCCTTCTTTGTACGGCAGAGCTTAAGTGCTGGGGGTCTTACCCGGCATCGTGGGGTCTTACACCGCCTGGATAAGACCTCTGGGCCTTCCAGCGCGGGGAAGAGGGAGACGTTTAGACAAGAGTATTAATGATTTTTTTTTTTTTTTTGAAAAGCTTATACACACGTACACGCACAGGCACGCACACACACACACACACCGCTGACGTCTGGGTGCTGCTCGGTACGCCTGCTTCATCATTTCCCAGAAAGAGGTTGGGTGCAGAAGGTCTCTTTATGCGCTGATGTGACGCAGCGACACCAGACGAGTGAACCTTATCAGTGAACGGGCGCTGACTGCGTTTAAAAGGTTCTTACCGTTGGTACTTTCCACATGACGCCCGTCTGAAAGGTTAAGATTGGATCTTCAATGTATAGATTTATATATATAGCAGGTTGAGGGTGCAAAGGGAGACAGGATCTAGCGAGTGGATCACGGGGGGGGGGAACAAGAAGCACCTGAGAGCACTCTGGTCCTCCTGGCGTCTGGAGACATCCAGAGCCTCCTTGGCCCGGCCGCCCCCCACACAGGGCCCTGTGTTCCTGCCCTGACCACAACACCAGACCAGCGCTCCAGGAGGGACAAAGAGCAGTAAGCCAGCCGGTTCCTCGTGGGGGAGGAGGGGCCAGCCGAAGAAAGGCTGCTTTGATGGGGAGGAGGAGGAGGAGGTTGTGGGGGGGGGCTGATGGGTGCTGGTGTGTGGCATGGTGTGCAGAGGGGGGTGGGGGTAACCAGCAGACAGCCTGCTACCTCCTCTCTGTCAAGATAGAGACAAGCGCAGGTGGAGCAAGGCGAGGAAAAACCAAAAGGCAGGCGGATTACGCAGCAGATATCTGAGAGCACGCGGTGGTCGTCTGGACGGAAGACTTCCGTGTAGCTTTCAACACCTAACACACGGGTGCGGTGTCTAGCCCATCCGTCGGCCGGGCCGGGGTGTGTGGGCGGGCGTCAGACTGGGCGAGCGCGGGAGGCCGGAACGGGGACTCTCTTGAGGTTGAGGTTGAGGTCTGGGTAGGCGCCGTGCTCCACACTCCAGGTCAGAGAGAAACGGCGATTCTGGTGGGACGTGGTCTTGGAGCGGCGGCGAGCGCGACGGCGACGGGGCAAGGGTGTTGGGGAGGGGGCTGTGGGTGCCAGATGTTGGAGGTCTGGAGTAGAGTTTGGACGGCCGTGAGCTTAAGGCTTTTATTGTGGCGGTCCTGACGGGCTGGGGGGGATGTTTACGTTAACATTCAGGGCGTTGGGCAGACACTTTTATCCAAAGCGACTTGCAGTAGGTACGTTTGTCAGGAGCATGAGAAACGGTGATGTATCTCGGCATTGAAATGTATATCATCTAACTGGAACCGCGTCAGAATAAAAGCGGTTTGGCCTGAATCCCTTTTTTAGCGGTTATTAGAGGCAGCCAGAACCAGTTTGATCGTGTTTGCGCCGTCGCTGGGAGAGACTCGAGCAGGGAGAGGGATTATCACGGCCGCGAGCGGAGCTGAAGGCCGCAGGTTTGAAACCCGCTGACAACCTGTTGGCCCGGGGCCTCCGATGGGCCCCCGACGGGAACAGGGCAGGGCCCTTGTATCCACCGGCTCTGAAGGGGCCCGGACGGAGGCCATGTAAAATGTCTTTCTTTTGTTTTGAAAGCTTTTTTTCCCCCCCCAAAAATCGTTATGTCTGAAATTTTTAATTAAGGGTAAAGAAATTATTTTTAAATTTAATTGTAGGTTTCTTCTTCTCCCCCTTAAAAAACATAATTCAATAAAAATCAATTTGTTTAGTCATGTAGAATATATATATAGGCCTCAAAAGCAAAACACATTGTGAACGGAATAAGGAGTTGCAAAAGAAAGAAAGAAAAGTATTTCCCCATCGTGTGTCGCAGAAAAGGGAAACGGTTTGAATGACTGGAAGCTGCTCCTCCACCTCCACGACAAACAGACACACCCTGGCCGATCTGATTATGACGAGTTTCTGTTTGGGTGGGCAGGGCGTGGGGTGGGGGGGGGGGCGTATGACTGTGGGAGTACAGTGGAGTCAACACACTGCACCGCATGGGTGTCTCTCTCACTCTCTCTCTGTTTCACTCTCTCTCACCCACATCTCTCTCTCTCTCTCTCTCTCTCTCTCTCTCTCTCTCTCTCTCTCTCTCTCTCTCTCTCTCTCTCTCTCTCTCTCTCTCTCTCTCTTGCGACCACATCGACTGCGTTTCCTTCCTGTTTCTGCAAGTGATTTCTCAGATCTACCAATAATTTGTCAGAAAATAGTGTGAAAAGTGAGACAATAATCGTGTTCCCGAGCTCGAAGGACAGCAACAAAAACAAAAGCCATAAATGACGCCGTTTAAGAGTCCCCCAAAATACCATGGAACTTCTGGTGTGTGTCAGAGTGGAAATTACCCTTCTAACTCCCCTAATATGAAGACGGTATTACAAGTGGAATCTGACGGGACAGATTCAGACACTGCTGTGATGACATGTCTCTGACCCAGGAGATAAAGACAGCTGTATCGTTATCTTTCCATTGTTCAACACACTGGGTAAGCCTAAAGAAGCAATGAGCTTGCTTCCATAAATGACACGTCTCTTGAGTTCATTTGGGTTAACTTGTCAAAAGGGAACAAAACAAACAAAAGGCATGAAATTCAAATAAGGTTCAATAAACTGTGTTGCTACGTAGGTTCCTCTGTATCTGCCGCGCACAATGTCACTTCTTCTGCCGTGATGAATCGACGGAATCCTTATGGGTCCACGCTAATTTGCAATCCTAATAATCATATCCAATACAAAACAATAACTCAAAACATGCAAACTAGACATTGACTAAATGTGGCTCTTAACAATAGTATTCAGAGATTCTTTGACATATTCATCTGAGCAGTATCGCTGCTCAGAACAGAGGTGTTTTTTTAATTAACAGTAGTGGTTTGAAGTGAAGTATGTTTAATGATGTATTTATACAGATATTAATGATACGGTTAGGACTAAAGTAAGATTCTATGAGCATGACATTAGACAGGGCCTATGGGAGAATATTCCTCATGAAGACTTTGTATGTATCTTTGCTTATCGTCAGAAAGCCATCGTGTTAGTAGAATTCATCGTTATTATAGCGAGCAACAATCTCACGCCAAACGCAGACATGCAAACACACAGGCAACCGTGCGTCTGCGTACACACACACACACGCAAACGCCCACGCACGTGCATGCTCGGACAATTAGTGCTCCGTCTCATCGCTCTCGGTAACCTTGGTAACCCGGGCATCAGAAATGTGATAACAAGCTGGGCTGCCTCCTCGCGGGTCATGTGACCGCGGGGCGACCATGTGACTAGACTGATGTCTGGAGGCCAGAGCGGGGAACGGAAATATGAACGCATGAAACGCCAAACATCTGTACATCAAGGCCGAATTCATGTTCAAGAGGGAATACTCACACAGGACGATTACACACGGTTAGAGATTTAGAAAACTGATTGAAGAGAAGTCTCTCCCCCCCCCCGCCCCCCCAACGGGACACAGAGTCCCAGGGGAGGCTCAACAGAGGAGGAGGAAGGGGAGCAGACGAGTGGCAGCCAGGCTCAGTTGGGAGTAGGTTGGGAACACAGGGACAGACCTCGCGGGAGAGCAGATGAATGGCTGCAGAATGAGTTATTTATCGACAACAGAGAGCTGATTATGAGTCCTGCCCCGACGTGTCTGTTCACTCACATGAGAGGACATCACACGCCCGGCACACACTCAGCGTGCTCTGTGTGTGTCTGTGTGTCTCTGTGTGTGTGTGTCTCTGTGTGTGTCTCTGGCGCTTTGTTTCCATGTGACTGCTTAGGCGTGTGTGAGAGGGGGTATGTGTGAATGTGTTTACATACGCGTGTTTGTTTGTTTTTGGGCATGCGTGCGTTCATGTTTCTGTGTGCCTGTTAAGGTGTGTATATGTGTGTGTATATATATGTATGTGTGCGTGTGTTTATATGTGGGTGTGTGTGTGTGTTTGTGTGTGTGTGTGTGCGCGTGCGTGCGTGTGTGTGTGTGTGTGTGTGTGTGCGTGCGTGTGTGTGAAGCGCCAGCAGCAGCAGAACCCACGGCAGATCTCTCAGCAGAGGGTTCAGGAGATCAAACTGGACTTCCTGATTCTGCTCAGCTGGCCTGCTGACGGAGGGCTCCCATTGGCCAGGACCCCATGTGGCCGTCCTCCTCCACTTCCTGTCTAGAAGAGGTGAATGGTGAGAGGACCATGTGAGGGTGAATATGACAGGATGAGGAATGACAGGATGAGGAATGTGACTGGATGAGGAATGTGACTGGGTGAGGAATGTGACTGGATGAGGAATGTGACTGGATGAGGAATGTGACTGGAGTGAGGAATGTGACTGGGTGAGGAATGTGACTGGATGAGGAATGTGACTGGGTGAGGAATGTGACTGGATGAGGAATGTGACTGGATGAGGAATGTGACTGGGTGAGGAATGTGACTGGAGGAGGGATGACCTTCTACATGCTCAGTGCAGCTACGCTTTAAAACACAAAATGACAAAACACACGATTTAATCCTTACCACACGTACCACACACAATCCCATTCGACACATTTAGAACACTCAATCGCAACACAAAAGCAACACAAAAGCATTTCGTCACTCCATCCCATAACTGAAGGCCAGTTCCTCCCGTCTGTCTGTCTGTCAGACGGGAGGACATCTTAGCATCATTTTCTTATCCTATCTTATCTTAACCATTCTCTCTCTGAAGCGCACCAGGGTGAGATCAGCCGTGCACACTCGCTCGTACGTGCACGCTCGTGAAGTGCCCAGGCTGGCTTGTTGGGGCAGCTGACAGGAAAGGAGAGGGGGGTTGCCTGGTTACCGGCTGGAAGCGCTGTCCTCCCACCCAGTCATACACACACACACGCACACACGCACGCACGCACGCACGCACGTGCGCACACACACACACACACACACACACACACACACACACACACACACACACACACACACACACACACACACACAGTAACACACACCGCACACAAACAAACCGCACACACACCGCACACACACACACAAACACAAACCGAAAACACCCACACAAACACACCACACACACACACAATGCACACTGCGCACACACACACAATGCACACCGTGCACACACACACACACACCACAATGCACACCTCACACACACACTCACACACACACAAACACACCGCACACACTCGCACCAAACACATACAATCACATCGCACACACACACACACACACCACAAACACAAACACACACACACGGCACACACATAAACACAGCACATAAACACACAAACACAAACACACACACATGGCACAGACATTCAAACACACACACGCGCTGACTGCGGGATGAATGGCCGGCCGTCCCTCTGAAGTGCAGGGGGCGTGGTGGTGGATGATAGATCCCGCTCTGTGAAGCTCCAACAGGTTGACTCTTTGTGTCTGGGCTGCTGAATATTTCACGCCGTCGGCCGAGAGCGTCCCCAGAGAGAGAGAGGACTCCTCCGCGCGTCCCCCAGCAGGGTGACCCCACTACCACAGCCCCGCTGGACCAGCGCCCCCCGCTGGATGAACACTGCTGCTGGGGAGACTGGCCCCGGGGCCTCCAGACACTGTAGTCTGAAGTGTGTGAACGCGGGGGGTTCAGTTTACCTTTTGCATTGTATCGTGTGTGTGTGTGTGTGTGTGTGTGTGTGTGTGTGTGTGTGTGTGTGTGTGTGTGTGTGTGTGTGTGTGTGTGTGTGTGTGTGTGTGTGTGTGTGTGTGTGTGTGTGTGTGTGCGCATGCACATATATATTTATAAATAGTTATTTTGTCGATTTGGTGGAAACTAGGTCAGGACATCTGCTACCTTTTGTCTACTGTGTGTGTGTGTGTGTGTGTGTGTGTGTGTGTGTGTGTGTGTGTGTGTGTGTTGTGTGTTGTGTGTGTGTGTGTGTGTGTGTGTGTGTGTGTGTGTGTGTGTGTGTGCGTGTCCCCTCCCCCTATGAGTCGTTACCTGAGTACCATGTGACTTGAGTACCATGTGACCTGGGGACCATGTGACCTGGGGACCATGTGACCTGAGTACCATGTGACTTGAGGACCATGTGACCTGAATACCATGTGACCTGGTCTCCAGGTCACATGGTCACCAGGTCACATGGTATCCAGGTTGACGTTCCAACATGGAGGAGGAGCTCAGCACAGATGTGGTCTAGTGTGTAAGCGTGTGTGTGCTTGTCTGCTCCTTGTTGTTGGTGTGTGCATGTGTGTGCGTGTGTGTGTATTTGTGTAAGTGTGTGACTGGGTTTGCACACGTGTGTGTGTGTGTGTGTGTGTGTGTGTGTGTGTGTGTGTGTGTGTGTGTGTGTGTGTGTGTGTGTGTGTGTGCGCGCATGTGTGTGTGTGTGCGCGCATGTGCGTGTGTGCGCGCATGTGCGCATGTGCGCATGTGCTGTGTTTGTCCACGTTAGTGTGTTTGCACCTGTCTGTGTCCCTACATGTCATCGTGTTTGTGAGTGCATTTAAGTGTGTCTGTGTTAGTTTTTCCTTTTGGGTATGTGTGTGTGTACATGTCTGTTGTCTTGTGTGTATGTGTGCGTGTGTGTGTTTGTTTTTGTGTGTGTGTGTGTGTCTGTGCTTGTGCGTGTGTGTGAGATCTCTGTGGTAAACATTTCCAGGTAGGGTTGTTTCTCGAGGGCGAGACAAAGCCGGTCCAGCAGCTCTGACCAGGATACCAGGAAAACACAGACACCCAACGATCATCTGTCCAAACACACAGCGCGGCCTCAAAACACCCGCTTACGCACTTACTGTCTGTTGTGTGACCTGCCACTTAAAAATATTACTGAGCATCGTGTAGCATCGTATCCCAGCTCTCTCTGTTGTGTACGGGGAGTGGGTTAACCCAGTGATTGTTAGCGCTTGCTACTTGGTTCTATGAACATCCTTACTCTACCGACAGCGATATAGTTGATTCTCTTTCCATTGACAAATGTACTTATTGTAAGTCACTTTGGATAAAAGCATATTCTAATGCCCTGAATGTGAATCTAAGTGTTTACAGCCGTCAGCACACGGTTGTGAACATAAACCAGAGTATAAGATGGACACCAGGGCGATTGAACTCTCTTCTCATCCCTTTGGGCAATTTATTCTTATGAGTAAACATGAATTAGTGCATCCATTCACCACTCATACAACGGCCGGTCATGTGTCATGCGGGGGATTACAGTTTGGTAAGGCAGATGGGGAAAGAGGTGGTTTGTATATACCTCTCTCTCTCTCTCTCTCTCTCTCTCTCTCTCTCTCTCTCTCTCTCTCTCTCTCTCTCTCTCTCTCTCTCTCTCTCTCTCTCTCTCTCTCTCTCTCTCTCTCTCTCTCTCTCTCTCTCTCTCTCTCTCTCTCTCTCTCTGCGCACTGAAACACCAGTGACGACTATCAAGATATCAGACCGACACCCATGCCTGTTTCACAGTCAACCACTCTCTCACAGTAAAACTGGTGAATAATTTGAATGACTGAGTTCCCGGCTTCCTGTCAGAGAGGCTGAAACGCGACCGTGAGACTTGACACCAAAAACTACAGACCCTTCCGTGACACCACCAAAGGGCGCAAGAGAAACCTTTCCTTACAATTACAGTAAGAAAATGTGACATTTAACGGAAACGGAGACATCACAACAGACCAAGACAAAAGCCCCAGGCCTGGACACAACTCACAGTGAAGTGAGACACATCATGTTATTGCGGGGGCGGGACCAGTGTCTTCAGCTGTACCATGTGAATCATAGAACGGACGGGGGGGGGGGGACTCTCTGCTCGGAGAATCACGCACCGAACCTCCGTAATGAGGAGCGTTCTGGATGACATCTCAGCGGAGATGAATTACCTTCTTCCTGTGTGATATGAACAATATTAAACGTAACGGGCTCAATTCTAGGAACTGTGGTACAAGGATGTGAACGTTCCGTGAGGAGGTTGAAACCAAGGCGACGGGTGCGAAGGATATGGTAGTAGTGTGTTACCAGAACATCTCCCGCTGAGGCCAACAGATGGAGAGATGGCCGATGCTGGGGTGACCATGGAAGGGCCGCAGACAGTGTTGCCAAACTGGGGGAGAAATCTGGCCCAATCTGGCAACGCTGGCAGCAGAGGCTATGGGAGGTTATATGAAGCGGTGCGGCCCCCTGGTGGCGGAACTCCAGTGTTACAATCTCAGAACAAATCCTCACGCTTTATCATCATTACTCCACACAGGTCTATGTGGGGATATAGCTTTAGTGCGGCCGGGGTTTATAAAATGTAACGTGAAACACGAAGGAAAGTCCGCCAAAGGGATATAAAACATTAAACTCATTCTCCACGATGCTTCGAGGTGGTCGTTGTGTACGCTGCCTCTGTGAGAGATGGATCAACGAGTGTTTGGTTATTTTTGTTTAAATTAATAGTATTATTGTGAATACATGTGTAGCCTGATTTAATCTGATAAAAAAATAATAAACGTTTTTTATTTTACAATTACAACGATATCAGCATTCATGAGAATGTAGAACTGAGTGACTGATAACGTGTATGAGTATAGGTTAAGTGTTAGATAACAGGAGATTTACGGACCGGGTTTTCTGTTTACAAGCTGTTTGATCAATCATATCGCGGCTCGTTGGTCTAGGGGTATGATTCTCGCTTCGGGTGCGAGAGGTCCCGGGTTCAAATCCCGGACGAGCCCTTGCCTATGCTTTAATCGATCGGATGAGCACAGCAAGCGGAAGCTTTAATGAGATAGATAGTCTTACATTGAATCAGACTGAACGATCATGGGTTGTGTGTTGTGGTTAGGTTCGAGTGTGTGCAATATTTGACAGATTATCCATTACTTGGAAAAGTTTCTCCATAACTGCTATTACAAAATACAGTGTCTTGCCTTTCTGTCGTTACTTTTGTGCTTTCATGAAAAGTAACTTATGACACATATTACCTGTAAGAAAAATGTATAACATTTTAATGTTAACTTTAAAGTGAAAATAAAGGTTATCATTGGAGGATTGCACGTATTGAATAAAGCTGACTGCAACAGGCTACGATCACTTTCAGTTAACTATTGGTGGATTCTCTGCAGATGATTCATTGATACATTTGTGATAATTCATTTTACTGGATAATCTTTGTAGCCTACTGTTATTTTGTCATCAAACGACAAAATAACAAATCAGCTCATTTCAGAAATCATTGAGAGTTACCCATTGGTGGATTTCTCTGCAGATGATTCATTGATCGATTTCTGATCATCAATTTTACTCGATAATGTTCAAACTGTCATTTTGTCATCCAAAGACAAAAAACAAATCAGTTCACTTCAGAAATCATTGAGAAGGACAAACTAGATTACAACATAACAACAAAGCAGACGTCAGCCCAGCCAGACTGGCTGGTGGCTGAGGTGTGTTTGATAAACGACAGCAGCAGCCCAGGCGGGTGGAGTTACTGAACATTTATTGAACCATGTTGAGTATGAAGACACGTTCAATGCAGGACCTCTAATAATATCGTATAAAAATGAAAAAGGTACAAATAAAGACAGACAAGGCATTATAAACAACATCAAGACCGAGAGACACGTCCAACGGGACCTTCCCAATAAATGTTATTTCTATTCTTTTTTTTATATATAAAAACGATTTCCCACCTCCTCAGTTGATTTCATCATTACAAAAAGTACCTCAGAAGGGGAGCTAACCGCGGCGTAGTGTTTGTCTTCATTTTAACAACAGACGTTGAAATAGAGCTTCTTTTCAAGATAAAAACAAATATTAAAAACCCATTTCGAACAACCTTCTCTTCCGAGTCCGTCTGAAGTACGAAACGCGGCGGCTGAAACAGCGCAGGCGGCGACGTCCCAAACCGAAAAACGAGTCCTCATTCGATGAGGTATGGGGGCGGAGCTTATGAATGGGGCGGGGTTAAACGAGGGGGGCGGGGTCAAACACGATATCTGGTCGGCTGGTGCTGTCACGCCAAAATTGTACCGGCCGGGCGAAAATTGTACCGCCTACGCCATACGCGTTCGAAACATTAAGTCATCGTTGGACTTGATTGTCCGTTGCCAGGCAGGTTTCAAAAAACATTTGCACTTGCCAAAGACGAAATAACATAAACCAGATAACACTTGTTTTTACTTTATATTTGTATTGTATTGAATTTAGCTAGTAAACTGAGTGTTTAAAGTGTATCAGTGTTAATACACTCTGTTTACTAGCTAAATGTGATTAAACAGTTAAATACAATACAAATATAAAGTTAGCTAATAAATGTCCTTTGTAAAATAAGTGTTATCTGTTTCATGTTATTTCGTCTTGTGATGCTCAATGAATGAGCGCGAATGTTCATGAACTTTCTTACGTCATCCTTCGACGCGATCGTCCGTTGCCAGGCAACGTTCGACGCCATCGTCGTGTTCCTACATGATCGTTGCCACGCAGGTTTGGAATTTCCGAACGCGGATTACGTACGGGCGGTACAATTTTCGGGTGTGACAGTGCCGCTTGCTACATGTACGGTCTCAATCAACGTCCCAGAATGCATTTCATGAAATACTGAATGTCAAAACACGAGAGGGAGGGGGAGGGGAGGGAGGGGGCGGAGTCCTTTTTGAAGCTGCTCCGGGATTGGATGTTAATGGCGCTTGAGCTTGTCGATGTGGAAGGTGAGCTTGAGGGCGGGACCAAGCTTCAGGCCCATGTATTTCATCATCATGTCGCTGCGCAGCAACAGGAGGGCTTTGCCGTCAATCTCCTGGAAGAAGGAAACGGAAATAAAAACGTAAAAAAAAAACAAGTCGGCCTCCCATGAACAAACTCCTTTCATCAGCACTCCTCAGCAAGTGGTGTGGACCCTTATTTAGTTTAATCTCTTGAAAGTATTACTGAGATTCAGGTTTCGTAAATGGCTTCAAGGTTAATGGACTGCATTTCTACTGCGCTTTTCTAGCCAGTGGTCTATCAAAAAACTCGCTTTACAATATTGCCCCACATTGACACACCGACGGAGCAGTCAGGGTGAGGCGTCTCGCTCAGGGAAACCTCGACACTCTAGCTAGGAGGACTCGGGGATTGAACTAGCAACCCGCTGTCCCTCCTGAGCCACGTCTCATTTTGTCGTCTTTAAAGCTGCAGTATGTAGAATTTAGTGGCATCCAATGAAACAGACTTGGCAGAAATATAACCTCATATCGCCAAGTATGTTTTAATAAGAGCATAACCCCGTGAAAATACCAAAACGTATTCAGCATGAAAATCCCTGAGTAAATAAGAATGAATAAATGAGTAATGAATAAATAGCATTTGATCTGTTGATTGATTTACTGACTACAACCAATCACAGCAGCCGTCTCGCCAGAGGACCCGCCTGTCGGTGCATCGGCGGCTGTGATTGGCCATGCCCGCGCCCGTGTACGTACGTGCTTCCTGAAGAGGTCAGCGTGCGGGGCCAGCACGGGGTCCACCTCGCGGATGTACTGCATGACCTCCTCCACCGTCCACAGGCTGGGGTCCTGATGGCTGGGCCGCGGGCTGTCCCTCTGGCTGCCTGAGCCGGGGGACACACAGGACCCGTCACTCAGGTAGTACTTCCTCTGATACTAGTACGAGACATTATGAAGTAGTACTTCCTCTAAGTAGTACGAGACTTCTGAATACTCTTAATACGAGACATAATGAAGTAGTACTTCCTCTAATACTAATACGAGACATAATGAAGTAGTACTTCCTCTAATACTAATACGAGACATTATGAAGTAGTACTTCCTCTAATACTAATACGAGACATTATGAAGTAGTACTTCCTCTAATACTAATACGAGACATTATGAAGTAGTACTTCCTCTAATACTAATACGAGACATTATGAAGTAGTACTTCCTCTAATACTAATACGAGACATTATGAAGTAGTACTTCCTCTAATACTAATACGAGACATTATGAAGTAGTACTTCCTCTAATACTAATACGAGACAATATAAAGTAGTACTTCCTCTGATACTAATACGAGACATTATGAAGACTTACTTCCTCTAATAATAGTACTAGTACGAGACATTAGTGGAAGTAATACTAATGAAATATTACTTCCTCTAATACTCGTAGGAGACAAGGCTTCGGTGATGTAGTAGTGATGATGGCATTAGTCGTACACTTTTCGTCCATGTGCTGTGTGTTTGTTCTCCATGTTTTAGTCCATGTGTTATTTCTCCCTTTCCATCTAAAAGGACCACAATTTCCATCTAAAGGACCAAACTTTCAATAAAGTTTTCCATCAATTAATGCTACTAGTAGTTATATAAGTGGTAATCGTATCAGAATTAGTAGCATGACTGCTTACTTGTGGAGGGGTGTTAGTAATAACATCTTAAGGGTCAGGTTAAGGGTTACCTGCGTTACTACATATAAACAGGTTACGGCTCAGGTTAAGGGTCAGGTAAAGGGTTACCTGTGGAGGGGTGTTAGTGCTAACAGGTGAAGGGTCAGGTGAAGGGTTACCTGTGTGTTTGGGGGGCGACCGGTGTGCTGAGGAGGGGGAGAGAGGGCTCTTCTTCAGGTGCTCTGCCCCTCCCACTCCGTTCTCCCCCAAGGCCTCACCTGTACAGGTAAACAACGACTGAAGTTATTCAACCTACACTAATAAATTGGTAACAAGTCGTAACACGCTAGTTGTAATGATGAAGCTAAAACCCTGCAGGGCTAGCGGTGAGCTACCATGAGTTAGCCTTGAGCTAGCGGTGAGCTACAATGAGCCAGCGGTGAGCTACAATGAGTTAGCCTTGAGCTAGCGGTGAGCTACAATGAGCTAGCGGTGAGTTACAAAGAGTTAGCGCTGAGCCAAAAATGAGCTAGCGTTGAGCTAGCAGTGAGCTAGCGCTCAGCCAGCAGTAAGCTGGCAGTGAGCCAGCGCTGAGCCAACAGTGAGCTCGCGGTGAGCTACAATGAGCTAGCAGCGAGCTAGCGCTCAGCCAGCGGTAAGCTAGCAGTGACCTAGTTTTCAGCCAGCAGTGAGTTAGCGGTGAACTACAAGGAGCTAGCGCTGAGCCAGCAGTGAGCTAGCACTGAGCTAGCGGCGGTCAGGACCACACCCGGAGTCCCTACCGTCGGCGGGCTGGCGGTGGGCCTTGGTCATCTTGTGGGGCGGGGGGCTGGCGTAGGCGTCGTGGAGGAACCTCTTGATGCCCCGCCCCGGGCCGCTTGGGCAGCCCGTCCCCGAAGCCCCTCCTCTCTGGGGAACAGGGAGCACAGACACAAACACACACACACATACGCGTCAGTGGTGCTTCTCTACCCACGATGAGCCCATACTAATGGCTCTAACCTGGAGTGGGCGTGGTTTATTACCCAGAGTGGGCGTGGTTATTGCCTGGAGTGGACTTGGCTATTACCTGGAGTCGGCGGGGCTATTGACTGTGTCGTGTGGGTGTGGCTCTAATCTCAAGTGTGGGTTTGGTTATTACCTGAAGTGAGCGTGGCTATTACCTGGTGCGTGGGTGTGTCCTTTGTGGTTATTACCGAGCGTGGGCGTGTCTATTACCTGCCGTGTGGGCGTGGCTAATATATATAGGGGCTGTGGCTATTACATGGCGTGTGGGTTTGTCTATTACCTTGCGTGTGGGGGCGGCTAATACATATAGGGGGTGTGGCTATTACCTGGCGTGTGGGCGTGTCCCTCGTAGTGCAGCCCGCCCCTGGCCACCGGTTGGCTGCCGAACAGCGCGTCACAGTGCAGGTTGTGGCAGAGCTTCTCCAGGAAGCGCAGGACGTAGGTCACGCTGCTGACCGTGGGCAGGGTCAGCGTGTGCTGCTGCTGCTCGAAGTAGGCTGCGGGGGTCAGGGGTCAAAGGGGCAGAGGGCAGAAAGGGTCAAAGACCTCATTTTAACATCTGACACGGTCGGGGTGACACTAACTATGCACAACTCATATATGAAGGAATCATCGCAGTAGCAACAGTATCCAGTAACCAATCACAGCCCGGCCCCCTCCCCAGGGGCCGTCCTACCAGAGATGAGCTCTCCCCCGTGGCCGGGCTTCAGGCAGCAGAAGACGGTGTTCTGGTTGTGGGCGGCGTCCACGCAGGCCTGGACACACTGCTGCAGCACCACCGAGGCCCGGCCCGGCCCGAAGTGGTCCGGCAGCAGCTGCACCCGCCGCTGGTCCAGGTGGGGGCCCACCTTACCGAACTTGTTCAGGTACACGCACACTGGGGGGGGATAGAACCAATGGGTTACACACTGGGGGGGATAGAACCAATGGGTTACACACTGGGGGGGATAGAACCAATAGGTTACACACTGGGGGGGATAGAACCAATAGTTTAGACACTGTAGGGGTTAGAACCGACACAGTTAGATACTGGATTAGAACCAAGACCTTTAAAGGTCGGAACCAATAGAGTTAAATACTGGATAAGAACCAATGCAGTTAGACACTGGACAAAAGAACCAAAACATTTAAGGGTCGGAACCAATATCAACGCTTGCTTGAATCCATTTTTTTTCCAACGACCACGTTTAATGGCCCAGTTGCACACAGCCTCACTCCACAGAAGCACCGTGCTGCTCAGCAGGACGTTGTGTGTGTGTGTGTGTGTGTGTGTGTGTGTGTGTGTGTGTGTGTGTGTGTGTGTGTGTGTGTGTGTGTGTGTGTGTGTGTGTGTGTGTGTGTTACCTGTGGGGGCCTGCAGTGCCGAGGTGGGGATGGTGGCGTGGTCCAGGGGGACGGTGCTGGTGTCGGGCTCCGGGGTGCTGCAGGTGGGGGAGGAGGGGGCGGCGTGGGGGAGCACCCGCGGCTTCCTCTGAACACAGGGAGAGAGGCTCTGATTGGTTGGTGAGGGGGAGAGAGGCTCTGATTGGTTGGTGAGGGGGAGAGAGGCTCTGATTGGTTGGTGAGGGGGAGAGAGGCTCTGATTGGTTGGTGAGGGGGAGAGAGGCTCTGATTGGTTGGTTACAGATAGGTTCTGATTGGTTGGTTAGGAGAGAGGCTCTGATTGGTTGGTTAGGAGAGAGGCTCTGATTGGTTGGTTAGGGAGAGAGAGGTTCTGATTGGTTGGTTAGGAGAGACGCTCTGATTGGTTGGTTAGGAGAGAGGCTCTGATTGGTTGGTTAGGGAGAGAGAGGTTCTGATTGGTTGGTTAGGAGAGACGCTCTGATTGGTTGGTGAGGGGGAGAGATGCTCTGATTGGTTGCGGAGGGAAAGAGAGGCTCTGATTGGCTCAACGACTAACTGTAAAATGTAATAATAGCAACAATCTTTATTGACTGAGACAAGGTTTACACATAGAATTAAAGCAATAAAAAATAAATACAGAATACAGACAAACAAATATGCAAGCAAAAGCTAAATAAAAACAAAAGAGCACGAGTTAAAAGCCGGTCTATAAAATAAAAGCTGTGAAGAGGATTTAAACGCGGCCAACGTGAGGGCAGCTCTGCTACCTTGCTCCCCGGTTTGGGCCCCCTCTTCTTTGGGACCTTGACAGGCTCCGGGAGGTTCTGGTTCTGCTGCAGGGCCACCCGCTGGGCCCAGTTGGCAGGCAGCCGGCCCCTGGGTCTGCCCGGGCCTAGGGGCCTCCCGGGGCCCACCACCACCGGCCGGCCGGGACCCACCATGGACCCCTCTAACCAGCCAGGCCTCCTGGCCCAGCCCATCTGGGGGGAGGGAGAGGGGGAGAGAGAGAGAGAGAGAGAGAGGAGAGAGAGAGGAGAAGAGAGAGAAGAGAGAGAGAGAGAGAGAGAGAGAGAGAGAGAGAGAGAGAGAGAGAGAGAGAGAGAGAGAGAGAGAGAGAGAGAGAGAGAGAGAGCAGAGACAGAGACAGAGACAGAGACGAGAGAGGTTCAGTGTTGAGTTTGAAACTTGCCGTTGAGCAGGGCAGCCCATAAACTAAACCTCATGACGTGTTTAAAAGCCTCCAACCGAATACATCCATTGCACGCTTACATCCATTATTGTACTTGCGCACAGTGTTGTGTGTAATGCGTTCTGCTGTTCCAGCCCCTCTAACGAGCTCTCCCCACTAACGAGGTCTCCCCACTAACGAGCGTCTCCCCACTAACGAGGTCTCCCCACTAACGAGGTCTCCTCTCTCCAGGGAGGCGGACCACCACCCCCACCCAGGGGGTCCCAGGTGCAGGCTGGACCGGCTCACCTTGCTGCCGGGCTTGGGGCCTCTCTTCTTGGGGATCTTGATGGGCTCCAGGCCCTTGCCCTGGGGCCCGCCCTGGGCCCCTGCCAGCGCGCCGGGGTCCCTTGGGCCCCCAGGGCCCGGGGAGCTTGGTTTTCCGGCGGCCCGGCTTGCGTCCTCTCTGGCCCGGGGGCCGTCCAACGGCAGGGGGGGGGTGCATGGCGTCCACGCTGCCGTCAGCCAGGGGCCCCGGGGTCTTGGGGAGGACGACTGAGAGACAGACGGACGGAGGTTATCACCATGACAACCATGGAGATCACCATCATGACCAACGTCACCACGGACAGATCACCATGGTAACTAACATCACCATGGAGAGATCACCGTGGTAACCAACATCACCATGGAGATCACCGTGGTAAACAACATCACCAAGGAGAGATCACTGTGGTAACCAACATCACCATAGAAACAACACACACAAGCGTCATCACCACGAGAACGCCAGAGACATGGTCCTGCTCGTCTCGTTGACCAACCGATGGAAAAGATCTAATGTCACCCGGCTTTGGTCTCCATGACAACAGCCAGGGTCGGTTCTGATGGTTGAGTCACTTGTACAAAGAGTCGATGGAATGGGCCAATCAAAACCCTGCGTTCCTTAAGGGTTAGACGCTGCAGTGAGACGGCTGGAATAACGCAGTATAAACAGATTGAGCAATACTGTACGCAAGTATAAACAGTGTATGTTAGTACAACTGTGTTCTATTCACTGCTTGTAGAGGAGTACAGGCTGAACAACAGCCGCAGGAACGCTCTTAGATTAACCAGTGAACCTCATGACATGCAAGCACAGGACGAGCACGTGAATGATGTGCACGTGCACCGCCCTGCAAGCGCTCATGCATAAATAAACAAATTCCATGCGTACTAAACAATAGACAATAACTACACTCCCTAAGAAGTGCACACAACTACCAACCACAACAAAAACTACACTCCCAAAGAAGTACACACAACTACCAGCAACTACACTTCCAAAGAAGTACACACAACTACTCAACCACAACAAAAACTACACGCCCAAAGAAGTACACACAACTACCAAACACAATAATAACAACGGTCAGTCAGTCTGTGCTTCCCTCTATATATCTAGTTTGTGCGTGTGTGTCGTGTGCGTGTGCGTGTGCGTGTCTGTCTGCATCAATCCACCCGACCTGTTGGAGAGCTGCAGTTAGTTTTTTTCCGATGAGGTCATCGAGTTCAGCCCCAGAAGAACGGCCGAGACCTCGGTCCACCCCGCAGGAAAACACCAAATATGGTCACGTGGCATTTAGCAACATAGCTTAGCGCCGGAAGCTAACACTCACTGTGATCCTCTGGAGGGAAGCAAAAGGATTCCTCTGTCCTCTCTCGCTCTCTTTCCCCTCTCCTCTTTCTCTCTGTCTCCTGAAGCACTCGCCGCTCCTTCTCTCCCTCTGCGTCGCTCCTCCCCCCTCCTCCTTCCCCTCCTCCCCCCTCCTCCTCCCCCTGATGTAAATATTGAGTCTTTCACAGTCACCAGCCATATGTCTCGGCTGGATCTCTCTCCCCCTCACTCTCTCTCTCCGTCGCTCTCCCTCTCTCTGTCGCTCTCTCTCTCTCCCTCGCTCTTCTCTCTCTTTCTCCCTCGCTCTCCCTCTCTCTGGCGCTCTCTCTCTCTTCGTCGCTCTCCCTCTCTCTGTCGCTCTCTCTCTCTTTGTCGCTCTCCCTCTCTCCCTCTCTCTGTCACTCTCCCTCTCGCGTTATCACACTGCCAAGACCAGGCCCGCGAGGGGGAACCCAACCACACACCACACACACACCACACACACACGCACAGACGCCAGCTCCTCTTGGGTGAGTGCCAGGCCTCTCGTTAAGCCGACGCCCCCCCCCCCCCCCCCCCTGATGCCCCCTCGTGTGCCCCCTCCCCAAGCTCTGTCCCGTCCCGTCTCTGGATAGCTACACTTTCTGTCCCCTGGTGACAGCCACAGGAAGTGTCAGAGGAGCAGGGCTGCGATTGAGACTCAGAGCTACTCAGAGCTCCCTCTGAGCACAGCCTGAACGTACACATACACAAACGCTGGCGGGAGACAAACGGACACACCTCCTGAGACACGGTCAACCCCCCCCCCCCCCCCCCCCCCCCGCAGGCAGGCAGGCAGGCAGGCAGGCAGGCAGGCAGACAGACAGGGGGGCCGGGGGGCCGGGGGGGGGGGGGGGGGGGGGGGGGGGGGGAGACGGGGGAACTCTTATTCAGCGAGAGAAGCCACATGTGGGAGTGGGGTCCTCGATGGCTGATGCATTGTGGGGGGATGTAGAGGAGGTTGATCGATCACAGAGAAGGACACAAATCAAACCCGAGAGAATGTGTCTTTAGAAAGTAGAACAGACATGAGACGGTGATTAAATCTAGATACCGGCCCGACACATTAACTGTAATGATGACCCCGATATCAACCCGCCATTTTTTTTAATACATGTGTAGATTTGTACACATTTGTTACTTAGGCCTACTCTGCTAAATAGGCCTATAATATTTCTGTTCATGGCATAGATTTCTCCTCAGATTAGGCCAATAAAGCAAAAAAAAACAAAAAACAACACATAAACGTTCGATCAAAGGCAGACAGACAGACAGACAGACGGATGAAGAATAAGTCCCATCTCCGATGCTCCGGTTCCCTCAGTCAAATGTCTATTGGTCATAACATGGGGTCATGGGGTTTTTAAATGATCGTACATAACAAACTCTGTAAGTGGCGTAGAAGTAAAAGCTGCGTCACGTTTTGAACTACACACTGTTTCCATCTAGTTTCCACTGGTGCGGTTAATCCAAAAACCCAGTCGACACTAGATGGAGAAAGTGTGTCGTTCAAAACGTGAACCAGCTTTTACTTCTACGCCACTTACAGAGTTTGTTATGTACGATCATTCAAAACCCCCGATGCTATTTCCCGTAGACATTTGACCGAGGGAACTGGAGCATTCTTCAGAGGTCTATTGGAGAGAAGTGTCACAGAAGCGTCTGACGCCGACCTGAGGCCCAGTGTCAGACACTTCTCTCTCACCAGTAGAACTTTAAACCAACAGAGCCCTCCTACATCCCTTCCACCCCTCAAGCCCTCACACACACTTCGCACCCATGGGTGAGGTGCTGACCTCTGACCTTTAGTCCTGGCTGGCTGATGGTGGCACCCCATCCACCACACCACTCCACCTAAACATCCACCATGCCAAACCCAATCATCCGAACCCCGACAGTCCGGACCTTTAAGGGCGTTCACGCAACCCCCATTGCGTCGCGTGAACGGGGGACCCTAATAAGCCCTTTAGTCCCCCTACCACTCCACCCAGGGGTCCACCCTGTTTTGGGATACTATACTGGACACTGGCCGCTATACTGGAATGCCACGCTCCCGGGTTGACAATAAACATGTCCAGAGTAACATCTGCGTCCGGCTGGTTGACGTCAGTAAACCCAATGTACCCCCGGTCCTCACCTTTGGTGCCGGGGGGCTGCAGGTTGTCCCCGGTGAGGGCGCACCAGCCCACGGGGAAGACGTCGCGGGAGTCGTAGCGGCAGTAGTAGTCGAAGGCGCCCCTCCAGCCGTCGAAGGTGACCAGCACCTCGCCGCCGCGTAGCGCGCCCACCGTGGCCGGGCAGATGAAGCTGGGGTTCTTCCGGTCCACCGCCTCCAGCTTCAGCCCCACCTGGAACGAGTTCTGCCCCGGGGCCGCGGGCTCCTGCTAGGGGGGGAGGGGGGCGGCGGTGGTGGGGGGGGGGAGGGAGGGGGGGGGGGGAGACGGGGGGAAATCTTATTCAGCGAGAGAAGCCACATGTGGGAGTGGGGTCCTCGATGGCTGATGCATTGGTGGGGGGATGTAGGGGGATTTCAACCCGCCATTTTTTTTAATACATGTGTAGATTTGTACACATTTGTTACTTAGGCCTACTCTGCTAAATAGGCCTATAATATTTCTGTTCATGGCATAGATTTCTCCTCAGATTAGGCCAATAAAGCAAAAAAAAAAAGAAAAAAAAACACAAACGTTCGATCAAAGGCCCCGAGCCAGTCGGGTCCGGCAGAGAATCTAAAATCTAACACTGATACAGGCCAGCCTGTGAGGCTAGCCTGGAGCTAGTCTCAAGCCAGCCTGGAGCTAGCCTAGAGACACGCCTAGAGCCAGCCTGGAGCCAGCCTGGAGCCAGCCTGGAGCCCGCCTGGAGCCCGCCTGGAGCCCGCCTGGAGCCCGCCTGGAGCCCGCCTGGAGCCCGCCTGGAGCCCGCCCAGAGCCAGCCTGGAGCTGCTGTCAGTGGCCTGGTGAGCGGTGTGCAGCTACCTTGTGGAAGATGCGTGCGGGGGCCATCTCGGCCCCGTTGAGGGTCTTCAGGAGGAACATGGGCCAGGAGGAGGCGTTGAGCCGGAACCCTGGGGACGGAACACGCTGGAACTCAGAACAGAGGACCTGGGGGCAGAGGCTACGCTGCTGAGTGGGACTGCATCTAGACTCCTGCTGCCGTGAATGTACTCGCGTGTGTCCCTTCAGGTGGATGCACCTCTGAGTGTGAGTGTTTGTCCTTTTAAGTGCGTGTGCATATTTGTGTGCCCTTTTAAGTGTATGTGCATATTTATGTGCGTGTGTGTCCTTTTAAGTGTGTGTGCATGTGTGTGCGTCTGTGTCCTTTTAAGTGCGTGTGCATATGTGTGTGTGTGTGTGTGTCCTTTTAAGTGCATGTGCATATGTGTGTGCGTCCTTTTAAGTGCGTGTGCATATGTGTGTGCGCGTGCGTGTCCTTTTAAGTGTGTGTGCATGTGTGTGTCCTTTAAAGTGTGTGTGCATGTGTCTGTGTGTCCTTTTAAGTGCATGTGCATGTGTGTACATGTGCGTGTGTGTACATGTGCGTGTTCTCCTCACCCAGCGGCGGCTGCAGCATGCCGCCGTTCTTCTCGCAGTGGCCGATCGGGTGGATCTCCGAGGAGTCCGCCAGCCGCCAGAAGTCGTTCTTGTTGTCTGAGCCGTCGAGGCGGAGGCGGAGCCTAGCTCCCGTCAGCCCCACCACGGTGGCGATGCAGGTGGACGTGGTGTTGCGGGGGTCCAGAGCCTCCAGCTTCATGCCCGCCTTGAACTCGTTCAGCGGGGGGGTGGCGCTCTGCGGGGGGAGGAGGGGGACTTGAACCGACAACCTCTAAGCCAGTGGTTCCCACATGGGGGTACGCGCACCCCTAGTGGTACTGTGGAGTACTGCAGGGGTACTCAACAAAGTCCGCACCCTCAGCAAGTTTAAGTTCTAAAAGCTAGACTGGGGCTGCTTGATTATGGCAAATATCATGTTCACGATTATTTTTGAGTTTGGATTTATTCAGCATGTCTCTCCCAACAAACACTTTGTAACTGAGAACTTTCGCCTTTAAAAAAATACACATATGGGTCAAAAAGAAAATGTTCAAATCTAAAATAATGTACATATATGTATCCAGCTGTTTTGCCCTTTCTATTAAACAAAAAAACAAAAAACATTAAAAATTGAAAAATTGATATTAGTTTTGCTTTTAATTAATCAAACCGAGCTTTCGATTTTTCCTAAGCTAGAAAATCGAAAATCGACTCAATCGACAAGTGGTTGAAATCCCTAACCCTAACACGGGAAAGGAGATCCATGAAAAATAATCCAGAAACACCAAAATGCCGTCGGTCAGGAAGAATATATTATAATGAGCGTCGCCCCTACATGCTCTGACCCGCCCCCCGGCGTTGTGCTTCTTTTGAGGGGAGAAATTTGCCAACAGTTGCCTGAAGCACAGGCCCGTGTTTCCCACTGTAATGTGAGTATTTGCATCCTTTTGAATGCTCATGTTTACGCTGCCGAATGGAACGCAGACATTATTTATTTTTTACAAAAAAAAAGAAAAAATCTCCCAAAAATGTTTTGTGCCGGCGAGAGGGGGTACACTAGAGGAAAGTCTGGGAACCCCTCCTCTAAACAAGGCCTGTGAGTGCAGAGTCAGTGTGGGCGGAGTCAGTGTGGGCGGAGTCAGTGTGGGCGGAGTCAGTGTGGGCGGAGTCAGTGTGGGCGGAGTCAGTGTGGGCGGGGTCCCCGGGGGCGGGGTCTGACCTGTCTGAAGCAGGTGTGGGCGGAGTCAGTGTGGGCGGAGTCAGTGTGGGCGGAGTCAGTGTGGGCGGGGTCCGCGGGGGCGGGGTCTGACCTGTCTGAAGCAGGATGCAGGTGCGGCGGTGGCTCCCGTCTCCTTCAGGTACTTCTCCCAGCTGAAGTGACCTATGGGGACGCAGGGGGCGGAGCTTCGTCAGACGGGCAGCACGTCGTACACGGAGGCGGGACTTGCTCTTCAGAGGTCTACTGTGATTCCGCTCCACGCTAAAAACGTCGGAGCATTGACGCATCGCTCGGGATTTGCGTCAATGCTCCGCCGTTTTCCGCAGACACAAGAGTTAAGGTTTCAGACAATTGCATTAGGTTTGATGAACCAGTACGTCTACTGGTTACGGGTTACTGGTACCTGCTTGGTACTGGGAGGGCACTCTGGAGGGACGCCCGCTGCGTGCGTGTTTGATCCGTCTGGCATCTTTCCATTCGACGGCTTAAAAGGAAAAAGCAACGCAATTACATCACGACGCAACCACGAGAGTTATGACGTTTGACCTTTAACCTGTAATCATCCCTCCACCAAAACAAGACCAGGTGATGGAGGACCAGGTGATGGAGGAGAAGGTGATAGAGGACCAGGTGATAGAGGACCAGGTGATGGAGGACCAGGTGATGGAGGACCAGGTGATGGAGGACCAGGTGATAAGAGGACCAGGTGATAAGAGGACCAGGTGATAAGAGGACCAGGTGATAAGAGGTCAGGGGGTCCAGGTTTCGGTACCTTTCTGTGGCACTGGTTTCCTCATACTCAGCGATACGGTCCCAGGTCTAGAAGACGACTGGTCTCTTCTGTGAAGACAACGTTTACATTCAGGGCATTTAGAAGACACTTTCATCAAAGTAGTAGTACATTTGTCCGAAGATCATCTAGACTATCGCGCTTGAACTGAACCCCATCGCTTATGTAATCAACTGTACGACCAACCCAGGATGTGGCCCAACTAGTCTGTCTGTAGTGCTCTGGAGATCTGTCAATCTCTGCGAGCATGCTTGCATTCATCAGCAAAACAAACTGTTAAAACACCACGTGTACTCTAAAGCACAATGTTTGTTTTGGCCACATACAGAGCTTAAATACATAAAAGCAGACATTTGAAATGCAAAAGCCTGACTTAACAATGGCATGCCAGGAATTTAAACCTCCAATTAGTTTCAGTGGCCGCGTTAGAAATGTTATTCATTACAGTACAGATCAAAACGTGTTGGCAAAATGTCAACGAGCACACACACGCACTCTCATACCCCCACACACCGTTGGATAAACAAAACACATGCTCGGATGCACACACACACACACACACACACACACACACACACACACACACACACACACACACACACACACACACACACACACACACACACACACACACACACACACACACACACAAACACAACCACAACAGACACACGTGTGGATAAACATGACGTTACCTTAAAACTTCATAACAGTGAAACGCTCCTCTACTCCGGTCAACTCCCCTTTCAACAGAAGTGCGCCTTTTTCCAGAGCCGAGCGGGGGAAGGCCACCCTCTCCCTCCTGTTTCCGCCTGGCAAAGTGACAGCACCCCGGGGTTAGAACCGCTGATCTCACGATGACCTCAGCTCCACTCTGATCTCAGGTCCCATGCAACATGCGTGATCGGGATGCGTTTAATTAATCAACGGGAACATAACATAATCACACAGCAGGCACACCGCACACACGACACGGACCCACGCCAGGCGCACACACCGACGCACGCACACACCCACTCTGTTATGTTCACGTCCAACATGCCTGGAAACTAAACTTGCCTTCCCCGACCCGATTGCATTGCATCCCCCCCTGGACGTCCACACATGCGATGGTAGCCACACGGCGGAGAGCCTATCTGTTATGGATCGCATCCCCCCTGGACCTCCACACATGTGTGGAGGTCCCTATCTGACCCTGTCTGTCATGGATCGCATCCCCTATAGCAGGGCAGGGAGGGAGGCTGCGATCCTTAACAGGTAGGCTCCCCGCCTTGTGACTACCACCACACGTGTGGAGGAGGTCCATTCATAAAACGCCAAAGCACACTTAAGAAACATCCCTCTAACATGCATGTTTTGGTGTGGTTGTAACACCCAGCCGCGGTCCATCCCCCTCCCTGCCCACCGGAGGATAGAGGGTAGGGACTCGTGTCTACGCCTGGATAACCATGCTCACCCTTCGCACAGAATAGCGTGATTCAAGCCTGTGCCCCTCGTTCGTGAGGAGAACCAGTGATATAAATAAACAGATCCAAACGTATCCCCCCCCCCCCACACACACACACACACAACATCCAGCATGCCCCCGATGCTACCGGAGCATGCTAACAGCGCAGCTAGCTCCCGGGGAGCTGATCCTCGATGTTAGCAGAAGCCTCGCCGCAGGGTATGAGTGCGGAGAGTTGGGGCTCTGGAAACCCCGTTGGGGATTGAACACAATATCTAGTTTGTTTACCTTTGTTGGGCAATGTGTTTGTTTTTGGTTCTGATGTTGATTTAGTGCGTGTCCGCCATTTTTCCCACACGACGAGGAGGGGGATGTTTTGCCAACATTGGACAGACAGGCTGGGAGAGGGGCTGGGAAGAGAGGGGAGACAGCACCCCCCTGTGGCAGGGGAACGTATGGCGCTGTACTGCTGCAGTACTACTACTACTACTAATACCCTTCTGCTACTCATACGTTGTAACACTATGACTAAAACTCTACTACTTCTACTACTGCTACTACTACAACGACGACTAATAATCGACTACTACACTCTACTACTAATACTAGTACGACTAATACTACACTACTCATACTACTACTACTACGACTAATACTTTACTTCTACTACGACTACTACTACTACTAAGGGGGCACCAGGCAAAGTTGCCCTGTACCGTACTCAAGTACGATTGCTGAGACTGATGGTAATTTCCTGCCAACGATCACCCAAGACCTACCCCTCTTTATTCTCCTCCCTTTACTTTCTTAGAAGGTTCATTATTCATCACATTGTAAATACTGTGAATGCACACTGTATCTTTAATACATCTGTTGATAGAAACATACTGGAATTGCTATAATATCCCACATACTTTGGATATAATGAGTACCTAATATATCTAATCTAGTATCTGATAACGTTAACGTTTTATACTTTGACCTCTTAATTATTCACCTGCTTTGGCAATGTTAATGTTTGTATCTCATGCCAATGAAGCATTGTCAATTAATTGAATTTAATTGATAAGATCACCCTCTAGTCTAATGCTTCCTGTCTTCCATGTGGGCCAGGTCAGAGTCTGACCATTTTAGGATGGAGATGGAGCCTGAGTGACTGCCATGTCTTATTTAGCCACTGAAAGTTTGATTCAGTCTAAACCCCCCGTACGGATCTTGTGTGGAGCTAGCTGTCTCCTAAAAGAAAACACATCGGGAAACCAACACAACTATAAGGTGAGTATACTGGAGCATGCTTACAACTTCTATCGTCACTGTGCTGTCATCATGGGAGAAAATGGAATGGTTTAAAGGAACTATGAGCAATATCTCCTGTTTGAAACCAGTATGGGAAAAGGCAGAGTCGACTCAGGGCCCTGTTCCAATTCCATGAGCCGTTTGTGACACCTCATCCCAGCCCTCTCCTTACGAGTCCCTTATCATTTGATTGGATCAGAGCTGTCCCTAGGGGGGGGTCGGTGACCACTGGTTCAGTTATCTCTCTCTAGGACCTCAATCGATTTCTCAGTTCACTCAGATGTTAAGGTTAACCTGGTATGGTACAATTACAACTCAATGTTAAACACTCTATTCACGTATTTACCCTATGATTAAAGGAGACATTATCTGGCCCATTTGAGGGAAAGGTCAACAAATGCCAACGTCCGGAGGGGCTTTCATTCACACCGTTTGCCGATCCAGAGATGAACCCTGGTTACATAGCTTGCCCCCTGACAGGCCCTCCCGCCACCCCCCCCCCCCCCCCCCCCACTAGTCTCCCTGTCTCATGGTACTTAAACTAGTCTGTGTTATAAATGTTTTCCGCAGGCTCAGACAGTGGTATTGTTGTGAATTGTTTTTATGTATTTTTATTGTTTAAATAAAATAGATTTTTATTATGCTCATGTATATGCTCAAATATCTTGCTGATGCAGTTTGAAGAGAAAGTTAATTTCTTTGACTTAAACATTTTGTTTTTTTGGTGACCAGGAAAGGCTAGTTTTGCGTCCTTTTCCGAGGAGGCGGTCTTCTCATGTCCGATCTGTCTGGAGGTGTTCATCAGCCCCGTCTCAACACCCTGTGGACACAACTTCTGCAGAACCTGTTCTGGGATGAACAGCACCGGTACAAATGTCCTGTTTGCAACGAGCTCTTCCACACATGACCTGCTCTACGGGTCAACACCTTCATCTCAGGGATGGCTGCTGAGTTTACAAGGTCTGTCCGACGGAAAGAGCCTTGTTTTAAACCAGGAGAAGTTCCCTGTGAGGTCTGTACCCGGGACCAAGCTGAAGGCCGTGAAGTCCTGCCTAAATTGTCAAACCTCCTACAGCCACGCCCAGCTAGAGCCTCATCAGAGAGTCGCAGGACTGAGGAGACATCGGCTGGTTGAGCCTATGGACCGTCTGGAGGACAGGCCGTGTACTCTCAACTCCTGGAGCTCTTCTGCCAGACTGAGCAGGTGTGTGTCTGTCAGATCTGCACAGAGATGGGCCACAAGTTCCATCCTTTTGTACCTCTGAAGGAGGAATATAAGGTGAGGACAGCTCCACTGGGGAAGATAGAGGTTGAATCAACAGAGGAACAATGTGAAGGTCTCATCAAAGAGCTAGAACAGGAAATAGAAGACCTGACCAAAAGATGCTCCGATATGAAGCCGCTCTCACACGTCGCGGAATCACCTCGATTTCCTCCAGACCTTCCAATCCCTGAAGAATCCTCCATGCTCCAGGGCAACAGGGGTGGTCCCTCCTCGGCCGCTCCCTGTAAATACCTTGAGGAGATCCCTGGGTCGGCTGCAGGAGACGCTGAACACAGAGAAGAGGCGGCTGCTTGAGCCTCCGGCAGTACGAGGTCAACGTGACTCTGGATCCTCACACGGCCGACCCTCAGCTTGTCCTGTCCGACGACGGGAAACAAGTCCGCGATGGGGATGAGTTGGCGGAGCTCCTACCAGACCACCGAGGGAGTTTCACCCTGTGTCCGTATGTTCTCGCAGAGCAGAGCTTCTCCTCAGGGAGGTTCTGCTTTGAGGTTCAGACCGGAGGAAAGACCGAACGGGAGATCGGAGTGGCGAGAAGGTCCGCCAACAGGGTAGGACGAATCCCGTCCTCCCCTGAGAACGGCTAGTGGACGATTAACCTCCGGGACATAGAGTTGGTGGTGAACTTCGACCCTGTGGTCGGGCTCCCTGTCAGAGCGGAGCCCCAGAGGGTGGGGGTGTGGGTGGATTATGACCAGGGTGTGGTCTCCTTCGATTAGGTGGGGGTGATGGTTCATCTCGCCAGAACCCTGCCCCCCTGGTCATCACACCTGTCAATCATAGGACAGAGGTACCCGCCATCTCCAAAACATATTATTAGAACCATAATTACATTGCGTTATCTGAATTAATGTAATTAAGTACAAACACTGCCTTTAGCTGTGTTCGTACCATTGAGATAAGTCTATAAAGATCTACATTATATTGGCCATACCTCTTTTGTACAGTTTATCTAAAACATTGTATAGAATTAATAAAACCCTCATAAAATGTTTTTTAGCAGCATCAGATGGTTTGTGTGCGAGACATTATATATTTTTATAATTATTGAACAGCCTTCAAACCATTCATTTGATTATCCTCAAAGAGGCGGTTAACCAAAAGCCTCAGAGACCTGTGATCCAGCAGACTGCTTCAATCCATTCTCGACAATCTTATCATACAAACTTCATCGTATCCAAAAGCAGAAGAACTTCACCTCCCTCATTAATTGTGCAAGTGTGAAATGTAGAAAAACTGGATCCATTTGGCGATGCCATGCCAATTAGGCCTGCCTAGCAACTGTAACTATGTGATTTGGAGGAGCTCGCGGTGGTTCCGCTGTGCTTAATGGTCACCTGGCAGCCACGCTAATGCCCATTTCAGCCCACAGTGGGCAGGCCGCGGCCCGGGCAATTATGTTCGGTTTCACCCGGCCACGGAGGGTTAATTGACGGTGCCTACGCGGCTGATTGGACCTCCTTCACGCCTGTCAGCCTCCATCGCATCAAAGGGGGTCCGAGTGAGTCCACTATACAGGGCTATTAGGTGTGTGTATTCCATGCACACACACGCACACACACACACACACACACACACACACACACACACACACACACACACACACACACACACACACACACACACACACATAGACACACACACACACACACGCAAAAACACACACACACACACACACACACACACACACACACACACACACACACACACACACACACACACACACACACACACACACACACACACACACACACACACACACACACACACACACACACACACACACACACACACACACACACACACACACACACACACACACGCGCATGGTTTGCACAGCCAGACCGTGTCCATCCACTAGGGGTCAGTGCTGTGTAGCTGTAGTCAAACTCCGTCACTATAGCCTCCGTCAGTACCTCCATCAGTAGGCCTACTAACCTCCATTAGTACTCCTCACGACTTTATTACTCGATTTAAGCGGTTTGTTGAACATATCTCATCCTAACCTCTTCTATCACATTACTTTACCTCGATGTATATTCTCCTTAGAATGGAAATCCTACTCGTATTGTATTGCGAAATAAACACGAATATTATAAATAATAGGCTTTTTTTTTAAATATTGGTGATTGAGACGTATAGAAGTGATAACCGATTAAATTGCTTCGTATTATCTCAACAGCTGATTGAGTTTGAGTCAATTGACCAATCAGCCTCTTCAACCAGTCTTTCGGCGAAGCCAAACGAGATTGAGTTTGAGTCAATTGACCAATCAGCCTCTTCAACCAGTCTTTCGGCGAAGCCAAACGAGAGCCGGTGTTGTTGTAACATGTTGTAATGGTTGTTGTAACATAGTAAGGCATGATTGACGTTCCTATAGACCTCACCAGAGCCCCCCGTCTAGTCGAGTCCCTCGGTAAGGGCTGGCTGTGTATGGATGATAGTGGGGGACTCCAATGCCGAAAGTGTCCGGGGGGTCTTTACCCGTGTCCGAACCCCAACACCATAGGCGCCTGTAGCGTCGCTGCTACCTGATGCCCGTAACGCAGCCAGTGCGAGAGGGAGGAGACTCGCATCCTGCGATATGACTAGAGATGTTCCGATACCTTTTTTTTTCCTTCCCGATACCGATTCTGATTCCTGAATGATACACATCTGTATTCTTTAAGATAGGTAGGTCAAACGCTGGTAGGTTGGAGGTGGCGCGTTTCCCATTCCGACCTCCCACCTCCGGCCGTTAACGCACTTGTAAAAAAAAAACCTGCAATGTTTGAGATGCTCTCTGCCTGTGTAGTAAAGTAGCGATGGAGTGATGGTATCGGATCGGCGCATTGACTTGCGTACTCGCCAATACACAATACTGCATTCTAGGGAAGATCGGAGGGATTTCCGATACTGGTATGGGTATCGGAACAACTCTAGGTTCCGTCCTGCTGCGTATTCCAGAGACAGGACCGGGTAGGCGTAGTTCACTTGGACAAACGAACATGCAGCGTGTGTGCTGCCCAATGCGGTTATATCATCTGGTTAACGTCCGAACATGTCCATATGTTAGCCATGTCCGTGACTCACTCACAGGGCCGCTGCTGGCCGTTTCGGCCACTTCATAACTCATTTAGGCCTACTTCTTTTTTAAATTCAATAATGTAATCATTATTTATTAGGACGAATCCCCCCCCCCCCCCCCCCCAGGTACTTGGTGCCCTACGCACTCTGCGCACTCAGCTCATAATGGCGCATTTCCACTAGCACGGCTCGGCTCGATACGGCTCGGCACGGCTCGGCTCGGCTCGGTTTGGTTGTGTTTCCATTACAACTGGTGCCTCCTCGACGTGGGCGGGGTCGTCATAACACGGCTGCGCGAAACCGCTGTGACGTCATTTACACGGCGCCGAGCAACGTACAAATCCGGAACGTACAAATAGCGCACCGAGCCGAGCCGTACCGAACCGAGCCGTGCTAGTGGAAATGCGCCATTAGATGCTGTGTTGGATGTCCGGGCTGATAGTGTCGAAGGGAAGGACACTGAGGGGATGGTGCTGTAAGTATGTTAAATGCTACAACTCTGTTTGTCTAACACTGAGCTAACTTCATGTGATGCTAATGCTATTGTTACAGGTCCACTGATCAAACTTTTCATTTAATTTTTACTAATGGTGCTCATTTTAACTAATGGTATTCATGTTAACTGGGGGGGTGGGGGGGTCATGTTAATTAATGAGGTTCATGTAAACTAGGGGATGGTGTTCATGTTAACTAATGAGGTTCATGTTAACTAGTGGATGGGGTTCATGTTAAGGCATTCATTTCTACATTATTTCACAGGGTCAATGCCACTACCCTAACCTAACCCCTACCTTAATGTTATGCTTATTACTGCGTGAACTAAGTAAGGGATAATTTATAGTTTGGAGGTTGTTATGGAGAAATAAACCCTGACAGGTTGTATGGAACCCCGACGCGAAGCGGAGGGTTCCATACAAAGGGGTTTATTTCTCCATAACAACCGACTAACTATACATTATCGCGCTTATTACACGGCTTTACGAGTGAAATAAATAATAAACAATAGATAATAACCCACAATGATTCAGCAGCGACAAGGATTCGTCGACGACGAACGACGACGACGAGCGCTGTCCCTAGCAACGGTCTGTTATACATGACGACGGTGCGTTATACAGAAATAACAGACCGCAGAACACAGCGCTGGACCAATCAGAGAGCAGCATTCAATAGAGCCGTGTAATAATGTGGATTAATATACCCTAAGGTAAAGCTTTACCGGTTCACTGAAACCACATCTGGTGGTTACGTTAAAGACACTCAGCAGACCCTCTGTTAGACGTTTGATAGCGCCTGTGATGAGAATAGCGACGCCTAGACCCTTGGAGACCTGAACATTAGTTTTCTTTCATCAAGCTGCTCAATGAAGTAGAGACCTTTCAGTGTAACCAGCCTGTGTCTTCTGCTCCAGGTTATTCACCAACCGGCCAGCCATTCAGACATTTACATTTTTACATCTAAGGCATTAAGCAAACGCTTTTATCCAAAGCGGCTTACAATAAGTACATTTGTCAGAAGAAGTAGAAACAATAAATCACTGTTGGGACAGTAAGGATGTTCATAGAAACAAACTAGTGCCAAGCACTAACAAATGTTTAGGTTTACCATTCCCCGTATACAACAAAGATAGCTAGGGTAAGATGCTACACAATGTTAAGTACCATTCTTAAGTGTCAGGACGTACAACATACCATAAGTGCCTACATTAAGTGCCAGGATGTGCAACAGTGTGTAAAAGGGTTGTAGGGGGGTGGTGGGGAGGTTACGCAGAGTCTGGTGAACTCTGAACAAGTCTTGAGTCTTTTCCGATAGAGGCAATGCAGACAAGGCATGATGTACATTATCCACAGGTATGGAGCTATACAAAGGCTGTAGAGTGGTCTTTATCCCACTCCCCCATTGGTTTAAAAATCTCACTCGAGTCAGGTTGTCTAGGAAAGAGAGTCCCAAAGCCTGGGCCAAGTATTATTCTGAATCGGATCATACAAGGGAGTCTGTTGCAACTCATATGTTGATGAAACTAGAAATCCATGTTGGTCTGACGTGACAACACTTAATGACCTGGTTGATGGCACCCGAAAGGCTTCAGAAGATGTTGTTTTGTCATTGGAAAGCGTGCAACCGTGTGGAAGCTGACTGCTGATTCTGCCAGGGCCCCTGGGTTGAATTTAAAAAAGTTTTGGCTCATAGAGAGGAGACAGAAGAGGCGGCGAATAAGTCTGGCTGCTGCTTGTCTGCCTGGCAAACATGTTGAACACTCAACGACAACGTGACTGAACTGAACAACACGGAAAAGACACTTTAGTGTGAATCAAAGTTTAACGACACAATGCATGATGGGGAAAAAGGTTGTGGAGTACTCTGAGCGCCACCATGGGCAGGACTTTACTCAAATCATTTCCAATCATTCCAGTGATTATTTGTGTGGCAGAGTGGGTCCACTCAACTTAACACCCAACGCGGAGCTGACGATAAGCGAGAAAATAACAAACAACAGAAACATTTACATTTTGTAACATTAGTGTAGCAGAGGTCGAGAAATTATGTTTGTCAATCAATTATGAGACACAACCTGGTGTTGGCAATCTAGATGGAAAGCTCTGGAGGATGGGAGTGGATCAGGGTGGCACGCCTGTAACCTCTGGCTAAAGTGAGTGTGTTCGCCTGCCTGGAAAGAAACCAGTCATACCAGTGCGTAGGAAGGCCCAGGCTGCCTTTCAAGGGTCTAACAGTAAACCCAGCCCGGTGCTGCTCAAGGTTACCTCCTAGGAAAGGTTGTGTTTGACCGGAAACAATGCTATCTCGCCATAAATAACCGGGTAAGTGACTCTCAGCAGGACTAATGATAAGGGCACTCCAGACGCAAAGCGCTGTACACTAATGAGAGACGAATGGAAAAAAAACTGATAGATCAAGGTACATTTGTGGAATCAGCACTGCATTTGATCTCATGGATGACACAGTATCTTAGGAGACACTAAAATGTTCAGGGCTCTCCCAACCACCTAAAGTATGAATCTAAAGCTATGGTAAGCTGACGCTAGCTAATGCTAAACTACACTAAGCTACGCTAAACTGCTAGGAGTGGTGGTTGACAGCAGGCTATCCTGGGAAAAACACGTAGATAGTCTGGCTCCTGTCCCTTATGGCGCATTTCCACGAGCACAGCTCGGCTCGATACGGCTCGGCTCGGCTCGGTTTGGTTGTGTTTCCATTACAACTGGTGCTCCTCGAGTGGGGTGTCGCTCATAACAGGCTGCGCCGAAACCGCTGTGACGTCATTTACACGGCGCCGAGCAACGTACAAATCCGAGACAGCAGAACAACAACAACAACATCAGAGGAGGACGCATGAGGACATTGGAGGCGATCTTGTTGCCTGCTCACCCTGTGGCTTTTGTCACACAGAAGGCAAGAGAAGAGAGCCAGAGAAGACTCCGGGCCGCGAGACAAAACACTATTGAAAAGTCGCGCGGTTATGACGCTTCCAGTGATGACACTCATCGGCCAATCAGTGGAAGGCAGTCGGCTGACATCACGTTTTAGTAACGCTTCAGCTCGCTTGGAACCAGAGCTGAGGTGATACCAAAAATGTACCCGGTTGCAGGTACGTGCTAGTGGAAACACGCAAATAGCGCGCCGAGCCGAGCCGTACCGAGCCGAGCCGTGCTAGTGGAAATGCGCCATTAGAAACACATCTGTTGGTAAAGACCCTTTGTTTATAACATCACTAACGAAGGAAGAGTCTTTACCGGAGAAACACATTCGTTGCAAATAGTCCTCAGTGTTCGGTGGTTTGGTCAGGTGCTACTGAACGGTTCTAGGAGCTAACCGCTAGCAGCGAGGATGGCTCTCTGAAGCTCAGCGAGTACCAAGGTGAGTGAGAGAGAGGACCGTCTCACCACAGACTTCGAGGTTAACTGCTTCACTCCCAGACCTGATCAGAAATATAGATTTAGCAACAATGCCATGCTGCTTCTATAGTAACCGGACACACCGCAAACACCCACAGATATCCAGAAAGAATTACAATGTACTGCACACAGTAGTACATCGAGGCATGATAGGAAGAACATCTCTGCTCAACACATTACCAAAATACACACAGAATACAGAATAAACCCAGCTCAAGTGGGTTTTGGGGGTACCACTTGTGATGCCAATGGTACTTGTTTTGGATGTTTTCTTTGTGTGAACCCCAGGAAGATGCGCCAACGTTTCTGCGTTGGCTAATAGCTTTAATAATATAAACCTTAAATCCTATTCCACTCAGAGACCATTTCATTGCTACAACTTTTTTCCTATCTCCGTTGCCATTTTCGTTTTTTTGTGTACTTATTATTTAAAACAGATTGTTTGCTCTTTTCGTTTCATCTCGCTAATGGAAATTGGCTCATCGCCTTGGCAACAGGTTTTGGAATTCCAAACATATTGTGGTAGGTGGCCCCATGGCAACCGGCATCCCGCTGTGAAGAGGAGAGGATGGATCGCCATGACGACAACACCGATACCACTAAAGCCTGTTACTTCATTTTCACAAACACACACACATACACACACACACACCAACAGAAACACACACACACACACACACACACGCAAACACACTGGCCAGCACACACCCACACACACTTCCCTGGTGATAGAAAGAAAGATGCAGAGAGACAGAGTGTGAGAAAGAGGGAGGGTGAGAGAAGAACCAGATAGATTGAATTTAGCGAGGTTACAGCGACAGATAGAGGGAGTGAGAGCGATAGAGAGTGACGAGAGAAGTGCTTGGAGTTACACAGGGAATGAGAGAGACAGCGAATGAGATGGATGAATGGGGTGATGGAGAAACAGAGAGTGAGACGTGGAGAAAGTGATGAGAGACATGGTTGAAGTGATGGAGAGAATGAGAGAGGGAGTGAGAGTGATTGTTGGCAATCAAAGGAGTGAGAGACGGAGGGAGTGAGAGAGATAGATGGAGGGAGTGAGAGAGATAGAGGGAGTAAGAGTGATTGTTGACGATAGAAGGACTGAGAGGCAGTGGGAGTGATACAGAGAGTGAGCGGGTGTCGATTTGTGTGGCTGTCTACCAGCTCTAACGCTGCAGAAGGCGGTCTTTTCCTCTAATTTATTAATACTTTTAGGCGATGTTCTCTGTTCAGAAATGCAAATTGAATCAATCTGGGGTTGACTTTAAGACTTTTCAAGAGGGAGTTAATTAGAAGCCAGAGCCTGCATCTTTTAATGAGAGAGAGAGAGAGAGAGGGGGGGGGGGAGATAAAGAGAGTTAGAGGGGGAGAGAGATGGATAGAAACAGAGATACAGAGAGATAGAGGGGAAGGATGGAGTGAGAGAGTGAGACTGAGATGGGGATGGGAGGCTGGAGAGTGAGACAGATCACAAGAGAAAGGGGAGAGAGGGACGGAGTGAGAAGAGATGGATGGACAGAGACAGAGAAGGAAGGACAGAGAGAGAGGGGGGGGAGAGAGAGAGAGAGAGAGAGAGAGAGGGAGAGAGAGAGAGAGAGAGAGAGCAGAGAGAGAGAGAGAGAGA
>OLKM01001751.1:81627-108569 GCA_900291075.1 Melanogrammus aeglefinus | reverse complement strand
AGAGTGAGACATCGCACCAGGAGAGTGAGACATCACATCAGGAGAGTGAGACATCACATCAGGAGAGTGAGACATCACATCAGGAGAGTGAGACATCACGGCAGGAGAGTGAGACATCGCGGCAGGAGAGTGAGACATCACAGCGGGAGAGTGAGACATCGCAGCAGGAGAGTGAGACATCAGGAGGTCAGGTGGTCGTGACATCCTGCTACTAAAGCGTCCAGAGACTCCGTCACGATGGGCTTTTGTTGTCTCCTGTAATCCAAGACCACTATCGACCTGGTTATTCAGACTAACCTGCTTAGTCTGAATAACGCCATAGATAAACGGCAGTATTGATAAGCTATTGATCCCGGCTGATCGGCACACAGTGGGCATGCCGGGGGACACTTCAGACAGCAGCGATGACTCGGACCCGCAGCCGCAGACGGACGGCCGGACGGTCAAGCACCACATCACCAACGGTGAGCAGCGCTAACCCTTACCCCTAACCCTTACCCCTAACCTGACCCTCAGCTTGACCCTGACCCTCACCCACATCGTGGGCCTAACCCCCGCCTCACACTGACCCCTAGCCCTAGCCCTGACCCTAACCCTGTTCTTTACGTCTCAGTCTGGACTGGGGGATTGAATTTCAGCAAATTAATATTTTCTATGTCTGTTTCTGAGTAACGTTATTGCATGCCGTTGAGCACCCCGCGTGTTCGGCCATAAGACTGTTCTATATATTTATATGTATATATATATATGTGTGTGTGAGTTATAGTTATATCATTGTATATTTGTTCCTTTATCTAGCGAACCTCACGGGCCACACGGAGAAGGTTGGGATGGAAAACTTTGAGCTGCTCAAAGTGTTGGGCACTGGAGGTGAGACTGGGGGGGTTCAGACCACCGGAGGTGGGCCTGGGGGGGTTCAGACCACCAGAGGTGGGCCGTGGGGGGGGGGTTCAGACCACCGGAGGCTTGTGGACCTGGGGGGGTTCAGACCACCGGAGTTGAGCACTGGAGGGCGTTCAGACCACGCGGGTGGGGGGGGGGTTCAGACCACCGGAGGTGAGACTGGGGGGGTTCAGACCACCGGAGGTGAGACTGGGGGGGTTCAGACCACCGGAGGTGAGACTGGGGGGGTTCAGACCAGGATAAAGTGGGCTGTAGGAGACATGGCTCATCAATGATCCAGTAACCAAATTGAAGGCTGATGGTGTTAGGGTGTAGAGATGAGTCCTATTGCCAAACATCAGTTCATGTTTCTTAATCCTTCATAGCGTTGAGTGTTGCTCAATGCGGCCTTAGTGCGTTGGGAAATGACCCTTTAGTCACCACGGAGGGAGTGCTCCTGATTACTGATCTGATAGTGTGTGATATATCTCTAGACCACTGTGGGGTTAGGTGGAGCAGTAGATCACTGTGGGGTTAGGTGGAGCAGTAGATCACTGTGGGGTTAGGTGGAGCAGTAGATCACTGTGGGGTTAGGTGGAGCAGTAGATCACTGTGGGGTTAGGTGGAGCAGTAGATCACTGTGGGGTTAGGTGGAGCAGTAGATCACTGTGGGCAGTTAGTTATGAAGCAGTTAGACCACTGTGAGGATTAGTGTGGAGCAGTAGATTCACTGTGGGGGTTAGGTGTCAGCAGTAGATCACTGTGGGCATCGCATAGGTGGCTGCTTGTATAAGATCATCTGTGGGTTAGGTGGAGCAATAGACCCACTGCGGGGTCAGGTGGAGCAGTAGATCACTGTGGGGGTGGTGAGCAGTTAGATCACTGTGGGGTTAGGTGGAGCAGTAGATCACTGTGGGGTTAGGTGGAGCAGTAGATCACTGTGGGGTTAGGTGGAGCAGTAGATCACTGTGGGGTTAGGTGGAGCAGTAGATCACTGTGGGGTTAGGTGGAGCAGTAGATCACTGTGGGGTTAGGTGGAGCAGTAGATCACTGTGGGGTTAGGTGGAGCAGTAGATCACTGTGGGGTTAGGTGGAGCAGTAGATCACTGTAGGGTTAGGTGGAGCAGTAGATCACTGTGGGGTTAGGTGGAGCAGTAGATCACTTGTGGGTGATTCATTGTGGGTGGTGAGCAGTAAGATCACTGTGTGGGGTTAGGTGGAGCAGTAGACTCACTGTAGGGTTAGTGGGAGCAGTAGATCACTGTTGGGGTTAGGTGGAGCAGTAGATCACTGTGGGGTTAGGTGTGGAGCAGTAGATCACTGTGGGGTTAGGTGGAGCCAGTAGATCACTGTGGGGTTAGGGTGGAGCAGTAGATCACTGTTAGGGTTAGGTGGAGCAGTAGATCACTGTGGGGTTAGGTGGAGCAGTAGATCACTGTAGGGTTAGGTGGAGCAGGGGTTGGGACTCTGGTTCCCTAAGACCCTCCACTATCGTCCTCATGGTGGTGATGGTGTTTGATGGGTGGTGTTTGATGGGTGGTGTTTGATGGGGGGTGTTTGATGGGGGGTGTTTTATGGGTGGTGTTTGATGGTGGTGTTTGATGGGGGGTGTTTGATGGGGGGTGTCTGATGGTGTCTGATGGTGTTTGTGTCCAGCCTATGGGAAGGTGTTCCTGGTGAGGAAGACCAGCGGTCACGACGAGGGGCAGCTGTACGCCATGAAGGTGAGGAGGAGTGTAACACCACCCACCATGAAGGTGAGGAGTGTAACACCACCCACCATGGGCCCAGACCTCTGTGTCTGGACCCATGGTGACTCCATGAAGGTGAGGAGTGTAACACCACCCACCATGAAGGTGAGGAGTGTAACACCACCCACCATGAAGGTGAGGAGTGTAACACCACCCACCATGGGCCCAGACCTCTCGATGACTCCATGGGGAGCGAGTGTAACACCCACCATGGGCCCAGACCTCTGTGTCTGGACCCATGGTGACTCCATGAAGGTGAGGAGTGTAACACCACCCACCATGGGCCCAGACCTCTCGATGACTCCATGGAGGACGTACATATTTAAATGTGTGCTGCTGTCCCTGCACGGTGGCAGGCAGTGCAGACGGAGGGACTCCTTGACCAGTCGTAGGGTTAGGGTCCCCCATCACTCCCTGGGGGCCGGCAGCAGCAGCTCAGATAAACCCCCCCCCCACCCCCTCTGACGGTGGGCCTGCCCCCCCCCCCCCCCCCACCCCCTCTGATGGTAGGCTGCCCCCCCCCCCACCCCCTCTGATGGTAGGCTGCCCCCCCTCTCACCCCCTCTGATGTGGGCTGCCCCCCCCCTTCACCCCCTCTGACGGTGGGCTGCCCCCCCCCCACCCCCTCTGACGGTGGGCTGCCCCCCCCCCCTCACCCCCTCTGCACGGTAGGCTGCCCCCGCCCCACCCCTCTGACGGTGGGCTGCCCCCCCCCCACCCCCTCTGACGGTGGGCTGCCCCCCCCCCCACCCCCACCCCTCTGATGGTGTGGCTGCCCCCCCCCCCACCCCCTCTGACGGGTGGGCGGCCCCCCCCCCCCCACCCCTCTGACGGTGGGCTGCCCCCCCCCCACCCCCACCCCCTCTGATGGTGGGCTGGCCGCCCCCCTCACCCCCCCTCTGACGGTGGGCTGCCCCCCCCCCTCCAGGTGCTGAAGAAGGCGGCCATCGTGCAGAAGGCCAAGACGGCGGAGCACACGCGTACGGAGCGGCAGGTGCTGGAGCACATCCGCCAGTCACCCTTCCTGGTGACGCTGCACTACGCCTTCCAGACCCACAGCAAGCTGCACCTCATCCTGGGTAAGACCCCCACCAGACAGACCCCCAGGCCCCTCCCTGACCGACGGGACCTCACAGCAGAGAGGGAAGGGCTTCAAACAGGAAGTGAAACTACCTTGATGCAGCGGCACGCTTCCTGTACGCTGTTTAGGACATCCTCCGCCGGCCTGGAGGTGGGTTCTGGTTGGCCCCCCTCTAATGGCGCATTTCCACTAGCACGGCACGGCTCGGCTCGGCTCGGTTGTGTTTCCATTACAACTGGTGCCTCCTCGACGTGGGCGGGGTCGTCATAACACGGCTGCGCGAAACCGCTGTGACGTCATTTACACGGCGCCGAGCAACGTACAAATCCGGAAGACCAGAACAACAACAACAACAACATCAGAGGAGGACAGCATGGAGGACATGGAGGCGATCGTGTTGCTGCTCACCCTGTGGCTTTTTGTCGCACAGAAGGCAAGAGAAGAGAACCAGAGAAGACTCCGGGCCGCGCGAGACAAAAACACTATTGAAAAGTCGCCGCGTTTATGACGCTTCCAGTGACGACACTCATCGGCCAATCAGTGGAAGGCAGTCGGCTGACGTCACGTTTTAGTAACGCTTCGGCTCGTTTGGAACCAGGGCTGCGGTGATACCAAAAATGTACCCGGTTGCAGGTACTGCGTGCTCGTGGAAACCCGCAAATAGCGCGCCGAGCCGAGCCGTACCGAGCCGAGCCGTGCTAGTGGAAATGCGCCATAACTGGGTCATGGCTCAGCCAATGGGGGCGCCCCGTCCTGCTGCTGGCGCTTCCTTTGGTCTCTCCATGGCAGTGCTCTCGCTGAGTGATGAACGCCCCGTTGGGTTCACCCCTTCATCCAGACGCCCCCCAGCGCAGGTCTGGGTGTTACCGGGTCACTGATGTGTGTGTGTGTGTGTGTGTGTGTGTCCAGACTATGTGAGCGGGGGGGAGATGTTCACCCACCTGTACCAGCGGGACCACTTCAGCGAGGAGGAGGTGCGGGTCTACATCGGGGAGATCATCCTGGCCCTGGAGCACCTGCACCAGGTGAGGCCCCGCCCACCCGCTGCCCTCAGCCAATCCCCAGCCGGGAGGTCCCGGGTACTCCCTGATGGACAGGAAGCAGGATTACCATAGCAACAAGTTAGATATTTCACCCTTAATATGTTCTTCAGACGTTCTCCTTATGAAATTTATCAGACAACGCATGCACACACACACACACACACACACACACACACACACACACACACACACACACACACACACACACACACACACACACACACACACACACACACACACACACACACACACACACACACACACACACACACACACACATATATATATATATATATATATATATATATATATATATATATATATATATGAACGGAACGGTTACAAATAATTGTAAACGGTTACACGACCCATTCGTTTTCATGTAGACGGTCAACCGTTTTTTTTATTAATTAATGATTTTAGATTTTTTTTTTTAAAGTGGGCCGCAGTCGCGCTATAGGGGGATGATTCGTTTATCAACACGGCAGATGTGCGATCAGAATGATCGCAAAAAGAAAAAGAGTTTGACGGGTTGCCATGGTTATCTCCGTGTGGTTGATTGGCAGTTGCGTTGTTAATTAGGATGTTGTCAGTTTACTGTTACATTAAGACAATGCGGTTGTATGCTATAGACCCTAGAATATCTGGTATAAAGGCTGGGACCAATTTCAAATTATAAATATGTAAACTTTATGTTGAGCGTATGGAGCGTCGCGATTCCCATTGAAACTATGGTTTACGTTTACTTATTTTTATGATTTACTAACCGGTTACACGTGCACAACCCTACTCTATATACAGTGAAGAAAATAAGTATTTGAACACCCTGCTATCTATCAAGTTCTCCCACTTAGAAATCATGGAGGGGTCTGAAATTTTCATGGTAGGTGCATGTCCACTGTGTGAGAGATAATCTAAAAAGAAAAAATGCTTAGAAAAAAAAATCCAGAAATCACAATCTATGATTTTTTAACAATTTATTCGTGTGATACAGCTGAAAATAAGTAGTTGAACACCTGTCTATCAGCTAGAATTTTGACCCTCAAAGACCTGTTAGTGCGCCTTTAAAATTCCTCCTCCACTCCACTGTATTATCCTGAATCAGATGCACCTGTGTGAGGTCGTTAGCTGCATAAAGACACCTGTCCACCCCATACAATCAGTAAGACCCAAACATTCAGCATGGCTAAGAGCAAAGAGCTGTCCAAAGACACCCAGAGACAAAATTGTTACAACTCCACAAGGCCTGGAAAGGGCTACAGAGAAATTGCCAAGCAGCTTGGTGAAAAAAGGTCCACTGTTGGAGCAATCATTAGAAAATGGAAGAAGCTAAACATGACGGTCAATCTCAATCGGAGTGGAGCCCCATGCAAGATATCACCTCGTGGGGTCTCAATGATGCTAAGAAAGTTGAGGAATCAGCCCAGAACTACACGGCAGGACTTCAATGACCTGAAAAGAGCTGGGACCACCGTTTCCACGGTCACTGTTGGTAATACACTAATGGCGCATTTCCACTAGCACGGCTCGGCTCGATACGGCTCGGCTCGATACGGCTCGGCACGGCTCGGCTCGGCTCGGTTGTGTTTCCATTACAACTGGTGCCTCCTCGACGTGGGCGGGGTCATCATAACACGGCTGAGCGAAACCGCTGTGATGTCATTTACACGGCGCCGAGCAACGTACAAATCCGGAAGACCAGAACAACAACAACAACAACATCAGAGCCGAGGACAGCATGGAGGACATGGAGGCGATCGTGTTGCTGCTGCTCACCCTGTGGGCTTTTTGTCGCACAGAAGGCAGAGAAGAGAACCAGAGAAGACTCCGGGCCGCGAGACAAAACACTATTGAAAAGTCGCGCGGTTATTGACGCTTTCCAGTGACGACACTCATCTGGCCAATCAGTGGAAGGCAGTCGGCTGACGGCACGTTTTAGTAACGCTTCGGCTCGCTTGGAACCAGGGCTGAGGTGATACCAAAAATGTACCCGGTTGCAGGTACTGCGTGCTAGTGGAAACACGCAAATAGCGCGCCGAGCCGTACCGAGCCGAGCCGTGCTAGTGGAAATGCGCCATTAGACGTCATGGTTTGAAATCATGCATGGCACGGAAGGTTCCCCTGCTATGGAAATGCGCCATTAGACGTCATGGTTTGAAATCATGCATGGCACGGAAGGTTCCCCTGCTTAAACCAGCACAATGCCAATGACCATTTGGATGATCCAGAGGAGTCATGGGACAAAGTTTTGTGGTCAGATGAGACCAAAATGGACCTTTTTGGTCATAATTCCACTAAGCGTTTTTGGAGGAAGAAGAATGATGCGTACCATCCCAAGAACACCATCCCTACTGTGAAGCAAGGGGGTGGTAGCATCGTGCTTTGGGGGTGTTTTTCTGCTCATGGGACAGGACGACTGTACTGTATTAAGGAGAGGATGACTGCAGCCATGTATTGTGAGATTTTGGGGAACAACCTCTTTCCCTCAGTCAGATCATTGAAAATGAGTCGTGGCTGGATCTTCCAACATGACAATGACCCAAAGCACACAGCCAGGAAAACCAAGGAGTGGCTTCGTAACAAGCATATCAAGGTTCTGGAGTGGCCTAGCCAGTCTCCAGACCTAAATCCAATTGAAAATCTTTGGAGGGAGCTGAAACTCAGAAACCTGACTGATCTAGAGAAGATCTGTGTGGAGGAGCGGGCCAAAATCCCTCCTGCAGTCTGTGCAGACCTGGTGAAGAACCACAGGAAACGTTTGACCTCTGTCATTGCAAACAAAGGGTACTCAAAATACTAACGTTGGTGTTATTATTTTCAGCTGTATCACACGAATAAATTGTTAAAAAATCATAGATTGTGATTTCTGGATTTTTCTTTTTAGATTATCTCTCACACAGTGGACATGCACCTACCGTGAACATGTCAGACCCCTCCATGATTTCTAAGTGGGAGAACTTGATGGATAGCAGGGTGTTCAAATACTTATTTCCTTCACTGTATGTTTATATATGTGTGCATAGTAGATCATTGAATGTTTTTCTATAAAATTGTTTATTATTGCGAACTGAGACCCCCATCTTGAACCCCATGGGCTAGGGTGCTCCCGCAGGTTGGGGGTCCGGTTCCCGGCTCTCTGTGGGCGCCCTTATTAACCGGGCCCCTCAATAATAAGGTTCTCTGTATTTTCTGTGCGTCGCTGCGTGGCGTCACTGTGATCCATCCACAGCGACTGCTCAAAGGGTCAATTGAACCCAAGATGGGTGTGCTGTAGAACGGTCCATCATTACAGTATCTGTAATGCAGCTGATGAGCCTCTGATCAAGAGGGGTGATGGTGCTGTGACACGGCAGGGTGCAGAGAGCAGCGCCTCCTTATTACACGTCCTCTTCAGGAATGAGCTCGTAAATCATCCACCCATTTTCACATTAGAGCGCGTGGCATTAGTCCACGAGGTCATCGCCGGCCAAGGTCTCTCCGGTGTTTCTGGGTGTGACGCTCTCTGGTGAGGAGGAGGAGGTTCTCCTCTGGTGAGGAGGAGGAGGTTCTCCTGTGTCCTGGTGGGCTCAGTGTTTCTGGGTGTGACGCTCTGCTCTTGTTGTGACAGCTGGGCATCGTGTACCGAGACATCAAGCTGGAGAACATCCTCCTGGACAGCGACGGACACATCGTGCTGACCGACTTCGGCCTCAGCAAAGAGTTCCTGGAGGAGGAGGTGGGTGGAGACGGGGGAGCAGGAGGACCAGGTGGTGGTGGGAGGCCTTCCAGACCACGCAGTGTACCGTGCTGAACCCTAACCCATGTTCCTCTGGTCCTGCTGCAGCGGGAGAGGACCTACTCGTTCTGCGGCACCATAGAGTACATGGCCCCCGAGATCATCAGAGGCAAGGCGGGCCACGGCATGGTGAGAGAAGAGGGGCTCCCCTCAGAAGCACCTGGATGAGGGCCTACACCCAGGGCCCCCGCCCCCCCCCCAGGGGGTCCTGCCCCCCCCCCCCCCAGTGGGCCCTGACCCCCCCCCAACAGTGGGTCAGGGCCTTTACCAGATCATTAAAGTTCTGTAAAGTATCTATTATTGGTTTGGTTGATTTTTAACTTTTTATATGTATTTACTACCGGATACGGTTGAGATGGTCTTGTATATCTGTAAAAGTGTTCTCCCTCTTCAAGTTTTAGAATAAAAGTATGCACATGTGTAAAGATATTCTCTCTCTCTCTCTCTCTCTCTCTGTCTGTCTGTCTGTCTGTCTCTCTCTCTCTCTCTCTCTCTCTCTCTGTCTCTCTCTCTCTCTCTCTCTCTCTCTCTCTCCCCCTCTCTCCCCCCCCCAGTGTGTGGACTGGTGGAGCCTGGGCATCCTGATGTTTGAGCTGCTGACGGGGGCGTCACCCTTCACCCTGGAGGGGGAGAGGAACTCTCAGAGCGAGGTGTCCAAGTGAGTGTCTGCTCCTCACGCTGTCCTCCATCTGGTAATCCAACGCCACAACTCATCTCAAAGAGCTTCGTTGGCATGAGAAATAAAAACCAAAGCCTTTTATATTAAACAAAGGGACCATATCAATATCACGTACTACCAAACGGTACCAATCTCTATCTTGCTATATTTATCTTTCCCTCCCTCTGCATTGTACTCTCCTCCCTCCCTCCCTCCCTCATGCTGCTGGTTCCTCCCCTGGTCCCCCTCCCTGACCCGCTCCTCTCCCCTCCATCAGCTAACATCCCCTCCGTCATATCTCCTGGTTCTCCTCCTCCACCTCCACTCTGGTGTGTGTGCTCACCGCCGCCCCCTCCAGGGCCAGTGATGTCCAACCATCCATTATATCAGACTTACTCCACCCTCGCTGTGTGTCTCCACGCTGACACATTCAGGCTCCTCTCCAGGAGTAGAGTTTGGGGTTCCACGTGGGGGCTCCTCTCCAGCAGAACTCCTCCATGTCCTTGTGTGTCCTCAGACGGATCCTGCGCTGCGACCCTCCCTTCCCCTCCGTGATCGAGCCGGTGGCTCAGGACCTTCTGAAGAAGCTGCTGGTCAAGGACCCCCACCGGAGGCTGGGCTCGGGCCCCCGAGGGGCCCAGGACATCAAGGCACACCCCTTCTTCAAGGTGCTCATGTCCTCCTGGTCTCGCTCCCCTCTGTGTGTCCTCCCGGGGGTCTCTGCTCATTAGCGCCCCCTGTGTCTCCTCAGGGGCTGAGCTGGGCCCAGCTGGCGGAGAAGAAGGTGGCCAGCCCCTTCAAGCCCGAGCTGAAGAACGAGCTGGACACGGGCAACTTCGCCGAGGAGTTCACGGGCATGGACCCCGTGTACTCCCCCGCCGCCACCCCCCCCAGCACCGACCGCCTGTTCCAGGTACCGACCCCCACCCCCACGCCTCCACCTCCTCCACCCCCACGCCTCCACCTCCTCCACCTCCTCCACCCCACTCCTCCTCCCTCCTCCACCCCACCCCCTCCGCCCCCACTCCTCCACCTCCTCCACCCCACTCCTCCACCTCCTCCTCTCCTCCCACCCACCGCCTCCACCCCACTCTTCCACCCCCACTCCTCCACCCCACCTCCTCCATCCCCACTCCTCCACCCCACCTCCTCCACCCCCACTCCTCCACCCCCACCTCCTCCATCCCCACTCCTCCACGCCACCTCCTCCACCCCCACTCCTCCACACCACCTCCTCCACCCCACTCCTCCACCCCCACTCCTCCACCCCCACTCCTCCACCCCACTCCTCTGCCCCTAACTCCTCCACCCCACTCCTCCACCTCCTCCTCCTCCACCCCACCGCCTCCACCCCACTCCTCCACCCCACTCCTCCACCCCACTCCTCCACCCCACCTCCTCCACCCCCACTCCTCCACCCCCAGTCCTTGTATTCTGCCTGCAGGGTGCAGTTAAAGGACTCCAGTTGTGCCGCGGTGTTCAGTGATGCCAGCGGTTAGCACGCCTACAGACGGGTTCCTAGCGGTAGTACATAGACGCTGTTCTGTCCTAGCTAAAAGTATTAAGAACTTTGTTTTTCTCTCGAAGCCTTCTGCCTACGGATCCATTAGGATATCCTTTTATATCTTTAGACTCCTCCGTCTCTGCATGTTTTAAATCCATATCCTCTGCTGCTTCCTGTCAGGGCTACTCCTTCATCGCTCCCTCCATCCTGTTCAACAAGAACGCCGTCATGGGCGACTTCATCCAGAGCCAGATGGGAGGAGACCGCCCGGGCTCAGCCAGCGTCCAGCGCAGTGCCATGCTGGCGGTACGCACGATCTGAGCCCCCCCACTGCCCTTAAGGCCCCGTCCTGTAGGGGGCAGCAGGGTCACGTTAGCTGTTAGCCTGTACCCCCTCTTTAACCTCTGGAGGGTCTCCCTCCTCTCCGTGTTTGTTCTGGAGGGTCTCCCAGATGGATACTACCTGTAGTTGTAGTTATGGATGTTGATACTATCTATAGTTCTAGTTCTAGATATGATAGTAATAGTTGTAGATATGATAGTAATAGTTGTAGATATGATAGTAATAGTTCTAGATATGATAGTAATAGTTGTAGATATGATAGTAATAGTTCTAGATATGATAGTCATAGTTCTAGATATGATAGTAATAGTTGTAGATATGATAGTAATAGTTGTAGATGTGATAGTAATAGTTGTAGATATGATAGTAATAGTTGTAGATATGATAGTAATAGTTGTAGATGTGATAGTAATAGTTGTAGATATGATAGTAATAGTTGTAGATATGATAGTAATAGTTGTAGATATGATAGTAATAGTTCTAGATATGATAGTAATAGTTGTAGATATGATAGTAATAGTTGTAGATATGATAGTAATAGTTGTAGATATGATAGTAATAGTTGTAGATATGATAGTAATAGTTGTAGATATGATAGTAATAGTTGTAGATATGATAGTAATAGTTGTAGATATGATAGTAATAGTTGTAGATATGATAGTAATAGTTGTAGATATGATAGTAATAGTTGTAGATATGATAGTAATAGTTGTAGATATGATAGTAATAGTTGTAGATATGATAGTAATAGTTGTAGATATGATAGTAATAGTTGTAGATATGATAGTAATAGTTGTAGATATGATAGTAATAGTTCTAGATATGATAGTAATAGTTGTAGATATGATAGTTATAGTTCTAGATATGATTGTAATAGTTGTAGATATGATAGTAATAGTTGTAGATATGATAGTAATAGTTGTAGATATGATAGTAATAGTTGTAGAATATGATAGTAACAGTGTTGTAGATATGATAGTAACAGTGTTGTAGATATGATAGTAATAGTTGTTAGATATGATAGTAATAGTTCTAGATATGATAGTAAATTAGTTGTAGATATGATAGTAACAGTGTTGTAGATATGATAGTAAAAGTGTTGTAGATATGATAGTAACAGTGTTGTAGATATGATAGTAACAGTGTTGTAGATATGATAGTAACAGTGTTGTAGATATGATAGTAATAAGTTCTAGATATGATAGTAATAGTTCTAGATATGATAGTAATTAGTTTGTAGATATGATAGTAATAGTTCTAGATATGAATAGTAATAGTTGTAGATATGATAGTAATAGTTGTAGATATATAGTAATAGTTGTAGATATGATAGTAACAGTGTTGTAGATATGATAGTAACAGTGTTGTAGATATGATAGTAATAGTTGTAGATTATGATAGTAATAGTTGTAGATATGATAGTAATATAGTTGTAGATATGATAGTAATAGTTCTAGATATATGATAGTAATAGTTGTAGATATGATAGTAATAGTTCTAGATATGATTGTAATAGTTGTAGATATGATAGTAATAGTTGTAGATATGATAGTAATAGTTGTAGATATGATAGTAATAGTTGTAGATATGATAGTAAATAGTTGTAGATATGATAGTAATAGTTGTAGAATATGATAGTAATAGTTGTAGATATGATAGTAATAGTTGTAGATATGATAGTAATAGTTGTAGATATGATAGTAATAGTTGTAGATATGATAGTAATAGTTCTAGATATGATAGTAATAGTTGTAGATATGATAGTAATAGTTGTAGATATGATAGTAATAGTTCTAGATATGATAGTAATAGTTCTAGATATGATGGTTGTGGTTCTAGATATGATAGTTGTGGTTCTAGATATGATAGTGATAGTAATAGTTCTAGATATGATGGTTGTGGTTCTAGATATGATAGTGATAGTAATAGTTGTAGATATGATAGTAATAGTTGTAGATATGATGGTTGTGGTTCTGTTGGTGTCTCTGTTCCAGGAGTCCCAGTTCTTCCTGAGCTACACGCTGTGTCTGCAGGGCCGGCCGCTGGGCGAGGGCAGCTTCTCCGTCTGCAGGAAGTGCCGCCACATCCAGAGTGGCCTGGACTACGCCGTGAAGATCGTCAGCCGACGGTGGGCTCCGGCCGGACCAGACCCCGGTCTGATCCGGTCTCCTCTGACTGACCCTGTGTCTGTGTGTCTGTCTCCTCTGACTGACCCTGTGTCTGTGTGTCTGTCTCCTCTGACTGACCCTGTGTCTGTGTGTCTGTCTCCTCTGACTGACCCTGTGTCTGTGTGTCTGTCTCCTCTGACTGACCCTGTGTCTGTGGTCTGTCTCCTCTGTGTCTGTGTGTCTGTCTCCTCTGACTGACCCTGTGTCTGTGGTCTGTCTGTGGTCTGTCTCCTCTGTGTCTGTGGTCTGTCTGTGTGTCTGTCTCCTCTGTGTCTGTGTGTCTGTCTTCTCTGACTGACCCTGTGTCTGTGGTCTGTCTCCTCTGACTGACCCTGTGTCTGTGTGTCTGTCTCCTCTGACTGACCCTGTCTCTGTGGTCTGTCTGTGGTCTGTCTCCTCTGTGTCTGTGGTCTGTCTGGGGTCTGTCTGTAGGATGGAGCTCAACACCCAGAGTGAGATCGCGGCTCTGCGGCAGTGTGAAGGCCACCCCAACATCGTGAAGCTGCACGAGGTGTACACCGACCAGGTAGCTGCTGGTGTAGTATTATGGTCTGTTCTCCTGCAGTACCTCCCTGGTGGTGTAGTATTATGGTCTGTTCTCCTGCAGTACCTCCCTGGCGGTGTAGTATTATGGTCTGTTCTCCTGCAGTACCTCCCTGGTGGTGTAGTATTATGGTCTGTTCTCCTGCAGTACCACACCTACCTGGTGATGGAGCTGCTGGGTGGAGGAGAGCTGCTGGAGCGCATCAAGAGGAAGAAGCTGTTTGGCGAGGCGGAGGCCAGCCAGCTGCTGCGCCACCTGGTGTCCGCCGTCAGCCACATGCACGAGGCGGGGGTGGTGCACCGCGACCTCAAGCCAGAGGTGGGTGGGTGGGTGGGTGGGTGCGTGGGGGGGGTCTGTGTGTGTGTGTGTGTGTGTGTGTGTGTGTGTGTGTGTGTGTGTGTGTGTGTGTGTGTGTGTGTGTGTGTGTGTGTGTGTGTGTGTGTGTGTGTGTGTGTGTGTTTGCGCATTTTTATTGGCCCTGGATAGCCGTTAGCTTAGCGGTGGGAGGTGGGGACTAGCCGTTAGCCTAGCGTCGAGGGCTAGAGACTAGCCGTTAGCCTAGCGGTGGGGGGATGGAGACTAGCCGTTAGCCTAGCGGTGGGGGGATGGAGGCTAGCCGTTAGCTTAGCGGTGGGAGGTGGGAACTAGCCGTTAGCCTAGCGGTGGGAGGTGGGAACTAGCCGTTAGCCTAGCGGTGGGAGGTGGAGACTAGCCGTTAGCTTAGCGGTGGTGGGATGGAGACTAGCCGTTAGCCTAGCGTCAAGGGCCAGAGATAAGCCGTTAGCTTAGCCGTTAGCCTAGCTGTGGGCAGTGCGGTCTGGCTTTGCGTCTTTACGAGGGCGAGCGGCGGACTGCTGCAGTGTGTAAAGTGGAGCTGGGACACACACATCCATCCATTAACAGAGAAGTGTCAACCTGGGCAACCGAGACACACACACACACACACACACACACACACACACACACACACACACACACACACACACACACGCGCGGTTCCGCTGCACTGGCACTAATAAAAGGGGGGCGTGTCATTGAGGCAGGCCTGTTGGCCGCGGGGGAGGAGCCAGCGCCTCCCTCGGCCTCCGAGTCCTCTCCCTTAAAGTCGTTGTCTGATTCTACTCACTGTGGACATCCCTGCAGTCATCAAACACGATGCACAAGGTGTTCCTTAAAGGGGTGCTGTGTGGAGGGGTGAGGAGGAGCAGGTGCTGAGGAGGTGTCCTCCTCTCCCTCCAGAACGTGCTGTTTGCGGACGACGCGGAGGATGCGGTGCTGAAGGTGATCGACTTCGGGTTTGCGCGGCTGTGCCCGGCGGGCGGCGGGCCGCTGCAGACGCCCTGCTTCACCCTGCAGTACGCCGCCCCCGAGCTGTTCGACGCCGCCGGCTACGACAAGGCCTGCGACCTCTGGAGCCTCGGGGTCATCCTGGTGAGCCTCGCCCTCAGCCCCGCCCTCAGCCCCGCCCTCAGCGCTAGGCCGGTCACTGAAGGGATCTGGAGCTGGAGGCTCTTCTTCCTGTAGGATCGACTTCCTGTATGCTTCACTTCCTGCATGCTTCACTTCCTGTATGCTCTACTTCCTGTATGCTCTACTGCCTATATGATTCACTTCCTGTATGCTCTACTTCCTGTATGCTCTACTTCCTGTATGCTCTACTTCCCTTATGCTCTACTGCCTATATGCTTCCCTTCCTGTATGCTTCACTCCCTGTAGGCTGTACTTCCTGTATGCTTCACTTAGTGTGTGTTCCTTAGTCTCCATGACGACGGCAGCCTCTCAGACCCTGTGTGTTCCGTTACCATGACTACACATAGTAACCATGACCACCTTAGTAAGGACCGTGGTTAATGTGACAACTGTAGTAGCTTACGTGTGTGACTGTGTGTGTGTGTGTGTTTGTGTGTGTGTGTGTGTCTGTGTCTCTGTGTGTGTGTCTCTCTGTGTGTCTCTGTATGTGTGTGTCTGTGTGTGTGTTTGTGTGTGTCTCTGTGTGTGTGTGTGTGTCTGTGTCTGTCTCTTTCTGTGTCTATGTGTCTCTCTGTGTGTGTGTGTGTGTGTGTGTTTCTGTGTGTGTGTGTCTCTGGCTGTGTGTGTGTCTCTGGCTGTGTGTGTGTCTCTGTGTCTGTCTCTCTGTCTCTGTCTCTCTCCCTGTGTGTCTCTCTCTCTGTGTCTCTCTGTGTCTGTGTCTCTCTCTATGTCTCTCTCTCTCTGTATCTCTCTGTGTCTGTGTGTCTCTCTCTGTGTCTCTGTCTGTGTGTGTGTGTCTCTCTCTCTCTCTGTGTCTCTCTGTGTCTCTGTGTCTCTGTCTGTGTGTGTGTCTCTCTGTGTCTCTCTCTCTCTCTCTGTCTCTCTCTCTCTCTCTCTCTGTCTGTGTGTGTGTCTCTCTCTCCCTGTCTGTCTCTCTGTCAGTACACCATGCTCTCCGGCCAGGTCCCGTTCCACAGCGAGCAGCGCGGGATGACCTCGTCCTACGCCTCTGACATCATGCAGAAGATCAAGGAGGGGGACTTCTCATTGGACGGCGAGGCGTGGAAGGGCGTGTCCGAGGAGGCCAAGGAGCTGGTGAAAGGTGGGCGTGGCCGGGGTCCGCGGGCGGCTGGGCGGGGGCCCTGGATCGGCGCCCGCGGGATTGCGTTTGACGCCTCTTAACGAGGTCCAGGACATGGCCGTGGCGGCGCGTGGCGGCGGCGCGGCGGCTCCCCTTCCCCTAACGACTCGTGACAGCGCGGCGCCGCGGACCTCTCGGCCGCTGACACATCCATTTGTGTTTGTTTCCCTTTTTCCCCAAATCCTCCTGGCACAGAGTGGAGGCAACGTGGGCCTCCTCGTTCATATAGCACTCTCTCCCTCCACCTCTCTCCCTCCACCTCTCTCCCTCTAACTCCCTCTCTCCCCCTCCACCTCCCTCTCTCCCCCTCCACCTCCCTCTCTCGCTCTCTCTCTCTCTCCCTCTAACTCCCTCTCTCCCCCTCCTCTCTCCCTCTCTCCCTCCCCTCCTCTCGTCTCTCTCCCTCCCCTCCTCCTCTCTCCACCTCTCTCTCTCCCTCTAACTCCCTCTCTCCCCCTCCCCCTCCCCTCCTCCTCTCTCTCTCTCTGCATCTTTCTCTCTCTCCCCTTCCACCCACTCTCTCCCCCTCCCAACCGTCCTCTCTCTCTTCTCCCTCTCTCTGCATCTTTCTCTCCCTCTCCCTCCTCTCCCTCTCTCTGCATCTTTCTCTCCCTCCCCTCCTCTCCTCCTCTCCCTCCCCTCCTCTCCTCTCATACCCTCTCCGCCCTCCTATGTCCTCTCCCCTCTCCCTCTCTCCTCCCTCCCCTCCTCCTCTCCTTCTCTCTCCCTCTCCTCCCTCCTATGTCCTCTCTCCCCTCTCCCTCTCCTTCTCTTTCCCTCCCCTCCTCTCCCTCCCTCCCCCTCCTGTCCTCTCTCTTTCTGCATCTCTCTCCCCTCTCCCTCCTCTCCCCTCCTCCCCCTCTCTCCCCTCCTCTCCTCTCCTCCCTCTCCTCTCCCCTCTCCTCCCCCTCTCCTCCCCTCCTCTCCCTCTCTCCCCTCCTCTCTCCTCTCCTCCCTCTCCTCTCCCTCTCTCTCCCTCTCCCCTCTTCTCCCCCCTCCCCTCTGTCGGATGTGTTTAGGAGGCTGAGGGACGACGTGTGCTTGCGTTCCATCACTTGAGCTAACGATGTCAATGTTTTGTTTGCTTCCGGCCTCCACAGATAGTATTTATTTCCTGCGGTGAAGGCTTTGGGTTCCTCCTCTCTGTTCCTCCTTTATTCCTGCCGTTCCTAAACGGTGATCTGCTGACGCTCTCTGCAGCGCCGTCATGCTAATTGGCGTCGCGGTTTTCCTGTCTCCTCTAAACGCCTCCGCTCCACGTTGGTTAGCGGGGGTCCGTCCTCACGGCTGTCGGCTGATCTCAGCAGGGGTCCGTCAGCACCTCAGCGTTGTCGACCGAGAGGTGGCTGAGCTCTGCCCCTCGTATAAACCAGGACGAAACTAAAGGAGATCATCAGATCTTCATCCATCATGATGACCACACCAACATGTTTAAGCACCAGTTGCTAAGCTACAGCTGCCACACACACGCAGCGTTTAAACCGTCTTTACCGGTCCCCCCCCCCCCCTCACATCCACCCCCTGACTGGTGGTGACTAACCTCCCTCCGGGGGGCTGGTCAGGCAGACTGGGGACACCTCCTGGACCCGTCAAACCCTAACCCTATAGTCTAACCCTATAGTCTAACCCTGTGGTCTAACCCTGTGGTCTAACCCTGTGGTCTAACCCTGTGGTCTAACCCTGTGGTCTAACCCTGTAGTCTAACCCTAAAGTCTAACCCTGTAGTCTAACCCTGTGGTCTAACCCTGTGGTCTAACCCTATAGTCTAACCCTGTGGTCTAACCCTGTGGTCTAACCCTGTAGTCTGTCTTTGGGGGTCTAACCCCCCGGTCTTTGGGGTTCTAACCCCCCGGTCTTTGGGGTTCTAACCCCCTGGTCTTTGGGGTTCTAACCCCCTGGTCTTTGGGGTTCTAACCCCTGGTCTAACCCCCTGGTCTCTTGGGGTCCCTAGGTCTGCTGACGGTGGACCCTGAGAAGCGTCTGAAGCTGGCGGACTTGAAGCAGGACCCCTGGCTGCAGGGCGGGGCCCCCATGTCCACCACGCCCCTCTGCACCCCTGACGTGCTGGAGTCCAGCGGCCCCACCGTCAGGACCTACGTCAACGCCACCTACAAGGTGAGCCTGGCCCCCCTTCCAAACTAGAAGACATAATGATTAAAGGGGACGTATTTGACCACTAGGTGGTGTATGAGCAGCGTTTGCTTCGGTCCACGGGGTCGGCTGGTAGACTGCTCTATCCAGCACACATCCAGGTGGACACGCCCACTAGTGACTTCATAAGGGTCAGATTTTCAAAACGGCTTGTAAGGCTAATCCCACTCACACCTGGTGGTACAATATGTCCCCTTTAAGGTTTGAATCAAAATATGAAATATCGATCGTGATAAGACGGCCCTCTGATGCATATCAGGCCCATAGCTCGCTCACTCACTCACTCACCCTCCCACCCTGTACCCCCCCCCAGGCGTTTAACCGGGGGAAGCGCGAGGGCTTCTTCCTGAAGAGCGTGGACAACGCTCCGCTGGCCAAGAGACGCAAGCTGAAGATGACCAGCACAGGGGTGGAGACCCGCTGGAGCTCCTCCTCCTCCTCCTCCACCTCCTCCTCCTCCACCTCCTCAGCCTCCGTCAAGAAGTCCAAATCACAGCCCAGCCAACCGGTGGTCCCGGAGAAGAGCTAGCCTAGCCAACCGGTGGCCCCGGAGAAGAGCTAGCGCTGCTAACCCTGCTAGCGCCGCTAACCCTGCTAGTGCTGCTAGCCCGAGCCGCCCAAGGAGAAAAGGGGTTGGCAATGACTCAAAGGTCAAAGGTTCTTCTAATGGCTGAACAATTCAGACAGGAACCTGAAGACCAGCGGGGGGTTTTATATTTGGATATTTCATTACAGAGTTCTGATTATGATTGTTTTGTGTTCACTGCCGTGCTTATGCAATCGATTGGATGGGTGGAGACAGGATTTACAGTAGATCCCCTGATCACCATAGTACAGTAGATCCCCTGATCACCACAGTACAGTAGATCCACTGATCACCACAGTACAGTAGATCCCTGATCACCATAGTACAGTAGATCACCATAGTACACTAGATCCCTGATCACCACAGTACAGTAGATCCCCTGATCACCACAGTACAGTAGATCACTGTAGTACAGTAGATCACCTGAACACTGCAGTACAGTAGATCACCAGTACAGTAGATCACCTGATCACTGTAGTAGAGTAGATCACCAGTACAGTAGATCACATGATCACTGCAGTACAGTAGATCATCTGATCACGTAATACAGGAGATCCCTGATCACCATAGTACAGTAGATCACCTGATCATTGTAGTACAGTAGATCACTAGCACAGTAGATCAGCTGATCACTAGTACAGTAGATCACCTGATCACAAGTAGAGTAGATCACCTGATCACCGTAGTACAGTAGATCACCTGATCACTGCAGTACAGTAGATCACCAGTAAAGTAGATCACCTGATCACCGTAGTACAGTAGATCCCTGATCACCGTAGTGCAGTAGATCACCTGATCACGTAATACAGGAGATCCCTGATCACCATAGTACAGTAGATCACCTGATCACTGTAGTACAGTAGATCACCTGATCACCATAGTACAGTAGATCACCTGATCACCGTAGTACAGTAGATCCCCTGATCACTGTAGTACAGTAGATCACCTGATCACTGTAGTGCAGTAGATCACCTGATCACTGCAATACAGGAGATCACCTGATCACCATAATAGAGTAGATCACCTGATTACTGTAGTACAGTAGATCACCTGATTACTGTAGTACAGTAGATCCCCTGATCACTGTAGTGCAGTAGATCACCTGATCACTGTAGTACAGTAGATCCCCTGATCACCGTAGTGCAGTAGATCACCTGATCACTGTAGTACAGTAGATGCCCTGATCACCGTAGTGCAGTAGATCACCTGATCACTGTAGTACAGTAGATCCCCTGATCACTGTAGTACAGTAGATCCCCTGATCACCGTAGTACAGTAGATCACCTGATCACTGTAGTACAGTAGATCCCCTGATCACCATAATAGAGTAGATCACCTGATCACCATAGTGCAGTAGATCACCTGATCAGGTCAGCTGACTGCTGTGATGTCATAACATTCTGAAAAGAACATTGTACATAAAAAAAGGGGTTCCTGTTTAGTGGGACGTGAACCTGACCTCACGGGGACAAAGGGAAGAGTCTCGACCTAAAGCCATAATGACGGAGGAATCAAAGGAACTCTTGTGAAAACATGGATTTGCACATGACGGAAACGGTCGTAACGGCGACAGACGGCTTTTAATCCTAGAATCTTCTCCTTTTCCTGCTTACTCCCTGTTGTGTATTACTATTACATTACCTGTAGAGTTACTATTACATTACCTGTAGAGTTACTATTACCTTACCTGTAGAGTTACTATAACATTATCCAGAGCGCTACGAGGGCACCTGCTGCAAACCAGCGGCCCAACCCAGTCGACCGCTGGTGGACTGGGTTGGGCTGAACCAGTTGGGCCGAACCAGTTGGGCCGAACCAGGTGGGCTGAACCAGGTGGGCTGAACCAGGTGGGCTGAACTCTGTCTCGGGCCTAAACAGGCCTCACCTGAGCCAACCAGTCTGGCTGGTTAAGCGGTCTCAGGGGTGCACCTGGTAACCAGGCGTTGAGCCAGCAGGACGTGGCCCTGGGGAAACAGACAGGCGGGGGTGGAGCGGGGGAACTGCACGGGCGGTGCCTCCATCAGTAGAGGAGGAGGGGGGTGTGGGAGGGGTCCCCGGGGTCTCAGTCCTTCGGATCGTGGCTTCACTGAGAATGCTCCCCTTTCCAAATGGTGAGCGAGGGATGAGGTAGGACAGATAAACATCTGTTTCCTGATGTTTCTAAACACTTTAAAAGCGGGGCTGTGCGTGGGAGAGGTGATCTAGTGTCCTGAAGGTTTGAGCTGAGCTCTGCTGAAGGATCGATGACGCGAGAGGCTGCGGAATAGGCTTGACTTTAGTTGTTTTCTAAAAGGCATTTGTAGTTGAATTGAGTTTGTTGAGGACCGGAGGCTGAGGCGCGTTGTGGCGGGGTCGACCTCCCGGTCACAGCACCTCTCTGCCCGGCCCATCCAGTCAAAGTGCTTCATGTGGCCCTGGCCTTAAGCAGGGTTATGTTTTTGGCTTCATGTCATTAATTAGAGCACTTCATTTCACATTCAAATTAAAAGTCACTCATTATGGTATGACGAGGATTTTAAAAAAAGTATTTTAAATGAGATAGGACCTTGATTTCAGCCCCATGTCAGATCTTTGTACATGTACACACGTCTGTGTTCATATGGGGATCAATGAGTACTAGTAACGTTTTTATACACTCTTTTATTTTTACATGGATGAAGCACAAATATTCATCTGATTGATCGATAAAATACATTTCAGCATTAAAGGCTGCGCTTTCTTTAGTATTTATTACTTAGTTGATTATTTTGTCTGTTTTAATGCCTTGGCTCGGGGCTAGGGATCTTGCTTTTGGTTTATTTGTATATTCTGGAGCAGCTTTGGTTATTGAGTTATGAGTTCCTGTATAACTTTGGGGTTTTGTGTTTCTCTCCTCACTGCCTCCCCTCTATTGTATTTTTATATAAGATATTGCATTTGTGTATTAAAATAGTAAGATGATCCTCTTTTTTTCCTCATGAACCGCGCTTGCATTGGTGTTGATATTCTGATGACTCGTTTTGTCGTGATAAATGCTATTTTTTCATGTTTTTTCATTTTGTAATTGTCTTGATCTCATTGAGAAGCACTGAGGTTTGACTTGAAACATTCGGCATCATGGACTGCCTCGTGAGATGTGGTGCAAAATAAAGATTACTATTGGATAACCCCCCCTCTGTCATATCCTGTTGCATCCGATGTCATATCCTGTTAACATCTGCGTCCAATGAGGGACCAGGTCTTCATCGTGTCCAGAGAGCAGGTAACAAGAACAGCCATGATGGAGGGGGGGGGGTCCACGGAACCCCCTCCTCCCAGAGCCAGGACCCCCCCTAGACCCCTACTGCCCTCCAACCTGGACCTGGACTCACGATCTGGACCCCTCCATGGGGGATCTGGACCCCTACATGGGGGGTCTGGACCACACTTCATGTGGGGTCTAAGGGGAGGATCCCTACATGGGGGGTCTGGACCACTTCATGGGGGGTCTGAGGGGAGCAGCACTACAGGTCCCCTCCTCTGTTCCCTGCCCAGGCCCGGTGCCCTCGGCGGCTCCCCTGCTTTGGCTTTGTGTGGAGATAGAATTTAAATCCACTGCTTTGAAAGGCTTTTGTGTTAAGATGCGTTCATTAAATATTTAAGGTGTCCCAGGACGGAGCGTCTGCGCGTGCCGTCGTGAACCCTCTCCTGAAGGCTGGAAATGGAAAGATCCAGCAGAACAATCGTGAAGATCAGACGCTGGGTAGCGGGCCTCCAGATAAAACGTTGACCCAGGGAAAGACCTCCTAGAACCTCATGTGTAGACCTCCTGCCTGCAGGTCAGGAGCCTGTACCCTCTGTTGGGATGGACCTCCTGCCTGCGGGTCAGGAGCCTGTGTCCTCTGTTGGGATGGACCTACTGACTGCGGGTCAGGAGCCTGTACCCTCTGTTGGGATGGACCTCCTGCCTGCGGGTCAGGAGCCTGTACCCTCTGTTGGGATGGACCTCCTGCCTGCGGGTCAGGAGCCTGTACCCTCTGTTGGGATGGACCTCCTGCCTGCGGGTCAGGAGCCTGTGTCCTCTGTTGGGATGGACCTACTGACCGCGGGTCAGGAGCCTGTACCCTCTGTTGGGATGGACCTACTGACTGCGGGTCAGGAGCCTGTACCCTCTGTTGGGATGGACCTCCTGCCTGCGGGTCAGGAGCCTGTACCCTCTGTTGGGATGGACCTACTGACCGCGGGTCAGGAGCCTGTGTCCTCTGTCGGGATGGACCTACTGCCTGCGGGTCAGGAGCCTGTACCCTCTGTCGGGATGGACCTACTGCCTGCAGGTCAGGATCAGGGTCAGGGTCCTCTGTTGGGAGTTGACAGCTCTGTGGTCCTCTGCTGTATGACCCATCACCAACACAGTGGCATCCTATCTAAATAGGGCCTCTAACCCTCAGGGAGTGATTGACTAGCCCCTGCAGTCCATCAGATTGGTTGTGAGTTATGAGTTATTAGTTAAGGCCCTCTCATACTACGGATAAGGTCTCAACTCTTCCCTGGACGGCTCCAGTCCATCACCACAGCAGCTGCAGGTCCCACCTGCAGTGAGAGATGCATCCCTCCACAGAGACGCTGGTTAATATCCATAACGTGTAGCGTTGTACTTATTAATGCTGTATTAAGTTTTTAATGTCTGAATTAGCCGGGGTCAGCCCTGGCTTCCCTGCCCAGTAAATGGCTGGCCAGGGGGGTCAGACCCGCGAGGAGAGGAGACGTAGCGACGCCTAATGTGTCGCTGGGCCATTAATCAAAACAATGCTTAAGTGGATAATTTTAATGGGAAACTGCAATATATTGAGCATGACACAGATGGATATGGATGTGGCTCCAACACTAAAGCGTTCCATCAATTACTGTCGGAGATGGCCGCGCGCGCAGACGGCGGGACGGGAACACTTATGGACGACACTTTCTCTGTTCGCCCAAAACAAACGGAGTGGACGGACTGCTGTCATTCTGTCTGTCTGCGTCCTATCATTCTGTCTGTCTGCGTCCTATCATTCTGTCTGTCTGCGTCCTATCATTCTGTCTGTCTGCGTCCTATCATTCTGTCTGTCTGCGGTCTATCTTTCTGTCTGTCTGCATTCTATCATTCTGTCTGTCTGCAGTCTATCTTTCTGTCTGTCTGCATTCTATCATTCTGTCTGTCTGCGTCCTATCATTCTGTCTGTCTGCGTCCTATCATTCTGTCTGTCTGCGTCCTATCATTCTATCTTTCTGCATCCTATCATTCTGTCTGTCTGCGTCCTATCATTCTGTCTGTCTGCGTCCTATCATTCTGTCTGTCTGCGTCCTATCATTCTGTCTGTCTGCATTCTATCATTCTGTCTGTCTGCAGTCTATCTTTCTGTCTGTCTGCATTCTATCATTCTGTCTGTCTGCGTCCTATCTTTCTGTCTGTCTGCATTCTATCATTCTGTCTGTCTGCGTCCTATCATTCTGTCTGTCTGCGTCCTATCATTCTGTCTGTCTGCGGTCTATCTTTCTGTCTGTCTGCGTCCTATCATTCTGTCTGTCTGCGTCCTATCATTCTGTCTGTCTGCGGTCTATCTTTCTGTCTGTCTGCGTCCTATCATTCTGTCTGTCTGCGGCCTATCTTTCTGTCTGTCTTCGTTATATATTCTTCTGTCTGTGTCTGTGTTCTATCTGTCTGTCTGTGTTCTTCGTCGATCGTCTGTCCGTCTTTCTGTCCGTCTACATGTCTGTTTATGTTTATCTCCATCTACTTGCCATGAGAAGGCGTCTCTAGTTGATGTAGGGTATGCCTAAAGCTGTATGTATGATATATCCCGTTGAACCGATACATCCGAGGCGTGTTGAACACTGAGGACTCCTGATAGAGATGTCTGTGAGCTGCTGTAATCATAAGCTCTAGCCCTGTTGGGGGAAATAATAATAATCATAATCATCTCATCGGCTTAAAAGCATCTCAAGGTGGCTTGTATGAGCAACTACATCTTCACGCCAAGTTCTGTGATGCAGAGAGCGTATATTACCAATTTGTGGTCACTTTTATGGGGATGATCAACAAAAGTTTTTGCAGAAGCTTAAGGTAGAAATATATTTAATAATATAATAAAGCGATGATAGGCCCCTCTAAACAAACACAAGAGCATCGACCTGAAGCACGTGTTCTGAGAACCCCCCCCCCCCCCAAGGACCCATCAGTCATTAAGGCATTTCGCTAATTGCTAATTGCTTGTCCCTCCTGCCATCCTGCCTCCTGTTTCGTCCGTTTCGTCGAGGTTGAGAGCTTAATCTAAATGAAGAGTTTTGTTCGAGTCGCACGTCAATCAGCCTGACCAGGAGGGAGGAGGAGAGAGGAGGAGGGAGGAGGAGAGAGGAGGAGAGAGGAGGAGAGAGGAGGAAGGAGGAGGGAGGAGGAGGGAGGAGGAGAGGAGGAGGAGGGAGGGAGGAGAGAGGAGGAGGAGAGGCCTTCAGGAGAGGAGAGAGGAGGAGAGGAGGAGGGAGGAGAGGAGGAGGAGGAGGAGAGGAGGAGGGAGGAGGAGGGAGGAGGAGGGAGGAGGAGAGAGGAGGGAGGAGGGAGGGAGGAGAGAGGAGGAGTCAGAGAGGAGAGAGGAGGAGGGAGGAGGAGAGGAGCCTTCAGGAGGAGCGAGGAGAGAGGAGGAGAGAGGAGGGAGGAGGAGAGAGGAGGAGGGAGGAGGGAGGAGGAGAGAGGAGGAGAGGGGTTCCACCTTCTGCTTCCCTCCAGGCGCTCTGGTCTCAGTGGTCTTCCATATGATGGCCAGGAGGTTTGAGTGGGAATCATAAAGAGAGATATATATAATATATATGATATATATGATATATATCATATATATGATATATATGATATATATGATATATATGATATATATAATATATATGATATATATGATATATATGATATACATGATATATATGATATAGCCCGGCCTGATTATATATCTGGGTTGGTTGGACCTTGTGAAGAGTTTGAATAGCGGCTGAACGTCTGGAGTTATATCCTAACGGGACAAAACATGATAAATCATATTCATTAGAATCAGTCTGCGCATTGGAATGCACATTTTGATATGAAACAAGGACACAGGCTTTACTGCTTTATAACATCAGACCCTTTGATCAATGCAAAGTTTATCATGTCTTTGTTCATCAGATTCTCCTTTGGATCAGATTGACCTCAGCCCCCCCCCCTCTCCTCAGCTCCCCCCTCCCCTCCTCAGCCCCCCTCCCTCCTCAGCCCCCTCCCCCCTCAGCCTCACGCCCCCCCTGCTCAGCCCCCCTCCCTAAGCACCCCCCCACCTCCTCAGCCCCCCTCCTCAGCCCCCCTCCTCAGCCCCCCTCCCCTCCTCAGCCCCCCCCTCTCCTCAGCCCCCCCCCCCACGCTGTGGGAGAGTGCGTATCGATCCGTGCGCCAGAACAACGTTTTTATTCCCCCGCCGTCCAGAGCAGCGAGTCCCTGCTTAACCTCTACAGCGCCATTAACCTCCGGCCCCCCGTCACCCCCAGTCAGGCCCCCAGTCAGCCCCCCCCCCCCGTCACCCCCCAGTCAGCCCCAGTCAGCCCCCCCCGTCACCCCCCTCAGCCCCCCAGTCACTCCCTCCCCCGTCACCCCCCAGTCAAGCCCCAGTCAGCCCCCCCCCGTCACGACCCCATCAGCCCCCATCAGCCCCCCCCCGTTCACCCCCCGTCAGCCCCAGTCACCCCCCCCCACAGGACCCCCGTCACCCCACCGTCACCCCCATCACCCACAAGGCACCCCGTCAGCCCCCAGTCACCCCCCCCACCCACAAGGACCCCCGTCAGCCCCCAGTCACCCCCCCCCCACAAGGACCCCGTCAGCCCCCAGTCACCC
>OLKM01001751.1:43742-58742 GCA_900291075.1 Melanogrammus aeglefinus | reverse complement strand
CAAGGGGGGGGTCTGACCCTGAGCTGAGGGCGAGCTCCGCGTGACTAAGAGACCACCAGACCTGGTCCGTAGACCTGCTGCCTGGAGCCCCTCAGTGACCTCACAGGTGGATGTCACTCCTCTCTGCTCTCTGCGGTGGTCCCTCCCTCAGACAGCCCACCTGTGATGTCACAAACGGGTGGACACTGAAGGGGCTGGGGGGGGCCCTCCACCCACACCTGGCTGAGGTTTGGGGCCCTCCGCCCACACCTGGCGGAGGTTTGGGGCCCTCCACCCAGACCTGGTGGAGGTTTGGGGCCCTCCACCCAGACCTGGCGGAGGTTTGGGGCCCTCCACCCAGACCTGGTGGAGGTTTGGGGCCCTCCACCCAGACCTGGCGGAGGTTTGGGGCCCTCCACCCAGACCTGGCGGAGGTTTGGGGCCCTCCACCCAGACCTGGTGGAGGTTTGGGGCCCTCCACCCAGACTGGGCGGAGGTTTGGGGCCCTCCTCAGACAGCTGAGCACATCGTTTGCTCAGCTAATAAGCTACCAAACTCTTCTTGACATCTGCAAGTGGCCAAGCTGCACAAGATGTTTATTTCACGACGTACAAATGAGGCGATTTAACGAGGCTGGAGTGGTGGATCATCACCGTCACTGTGGCGACGGACACAGTGACGGTGGAACACTACAGGAACAGAGCCTCGCAGAGTGGCTCTACGAGTGCTGCTGTTTCATATCTCTGGTATTCCTATTAGTGCTATGGTTATATACGGTGAGTATTAGTGCTGTGGTTATATACGGTTAGTATTAGTGCTATGGTTATATACGGTTAGTATTAGTGCTGTGGTTATATACGGTTAGTATTAGTGCTATGGTTATATACGGTTAGTATTAGTGCTATGGTTATATACGGTTAGTATTAGTGCTGTGGTTATATACGGTTAGTATTAGTGCTATGGTTATATACGGTTAGTATTAGTGCTGTGGTTATATACGGTTAGTATTAGTGCTATGGTTATATACGGTTAGTATTAGTGCTGTGGTTATATACGGTTAGTATTAGTGCTATGGTTATATACGGTTAGTATTAGTGCTGTGGTTATATACGGTTAGTATTAGTGCTGTGGTTATATACGGTTAGTATTAGTGCTATGGTTATATACGGTTAGTATTAGTGCTATGGTTATATACGGTTAGTATTAGTGCTATGGTTATATACGGTTAGTATTCCTATTAGTGCTATGGTTATATACGGTTAGTATTAGTGCTATTGTTAAGGTTAGTATTCCTATTAGTGCTATGGTTATATACGGTTAGTATTAGTGCTATGGTTATATACGGTTAGTATTAGTGCTATGGTTATATACGGTTAGTATTAGTGCTATGGTTATATACGGTTAGTATTAGTGCTATGGTTATATACGGTTAGTATTAGTGCTATGGTTATAGACGGTTAGTATTAGTGCTATGGTTATAGACGGTTAGTATTAGTGCTATGGTTATATACGGTTAGTATTAGTGCTATGGTTATATACGGTTAGTATTAGTGCTATGGTTATATACGGTTAGTATTAGTGCTATGGTTATATACGGTTAGTATTAGTGCTATGGTTATATACGGTTAGTATTCCTATTAGTGCTATGGTTATATACGGTTAGTATTAGTGCTATTGTTTAAGGTTAGTATTCCTATTAGTGCTATGGGTATATATACGGTTAGTATTAGTGCTATGGTTATATTACGGTTAGTATTAGTGCTATGGTTATATACGGTTAGTATTAGTGCTATGGTTATATACGGTTAGTATTAGTGCTATGGTTATATACGGTTAGTATTAGTGCTATGGTTATATACGGTTAGTATTAGTGCTATGGTTATATACGGTTAGTATTCCTATTAGTGCTATGGTTATATACGGTTAGTATTCCTATTAGTGCTATGGTTATATACGGTTAGTATTAGTGCTATTGTTAAGGTTAGTATTCCTATTAGTGCTATGGTTATATACGGTTAGTATTCCTATTAGTGCTATGGTTATATACGGTTAGTATTAGTGCTATGGTTATATACGGTTAGTATTCCTATTAGTGCTATGGTTATATACGGTTAGTATTAGTGCTATTGTTAAGGTTAGTATTCCTATTAGTGCTATGGTTATATAGGGTTATAATCTATTCGTGTTTGGTATTCCTATAGTACTATGTTATATACGGTTAGTATTGTTGCTATGGTTATATCAGACGGTTGGAGTATTGGGCCCTATTAGTGCGGATGGTTTAGTATACCGTTAGCCAACCTAGTGGAGGTTGGGCGCCCTCCACACAGACCTGGTGGAGGTTTGGGGCCCTCCACCCAGACCTGGTGGAGGTTTGGGGCCCTCCACCCAGACCGGGCGGAGGTTTGGGGCCCTCCACCCAGACCGGGCGGAGGTTTGGGGCCCTCCTCAGACAGCTGAGCACATCGTTTGCTCAGCTAATAAGCTACCAAACTCTTCTTGACATCTGCAAGTGGCCAAGCTGCACAAGATGTTTATTTCACGACGTACAAATGAGGCGATTTAACGAGGCTGGAGTGGTGGATCATCACCGTCACTGTGGCGACGGACACAGTGACGGTGGAACACTACAGGAACAGAGCCTCGCAGAGTGGCTCTACGAGTGCTGCTGTTTCATATCTCTGGTATTCCTATGAGTGCTATGGTTATATACGGTTAGTATTAGTGCTGTGGTTATATACGGTTAGTATTCCTATTAGTGCTATTGTTAAGGTTAGTATTCCTATTAGTGCTATGGTTATATACGGTTAGTATTAGTGCTATGGTTATATACGGTTAGTATTAGTGCTATGGTTATATACGGTTAGTATTAGTGCTATGGTTATATACGGTTAGTATTAGTGCTGTGGTTATATACGGTTAGTATTAGTGCTGTGGTTAGTATTAGTGCTGTGGTTATATACGGTTAGTATTAGTGCTGTGGTTATATACGGTTAGTATTAGTGCTGTGGTTATATACGGTTAGTATTAGTGCTGTGGTTAGTATTAGTGCTGTGGTTATATACGGTTAGTATTAGTGCTGTGGTTATATAAGGTTAGTATTAGTGCTATGGTTATATACGGTTAGTATTCCTATTAGTGCTATTGTTAAGGTTAGTATTCCTATTAGTGTTATGGTTATATACGGTTAGTATTCCTATTAGTGCTATTGTTAAGGTTAGTATTCCTATTAGTGCTATGGTTATATAAGGTTAGTATTAGTGCTGTGGTTATATAAGGTTAGTGTTCCTATTAGTGTGATTGTTTCATAGGATTAGTATTTCTTATTGTTATTGCTGGTCATCGTCTCTTAACAGTATGCAAAAGCATACGTTTGCATACTAAACAAAGGTTTGTGTTACTGTGTTAGCTATACATTGGGCTGATTGCTATATTACTTCAAACAAGAACATTTGTGAAAACGTCCTTAGGATGGTGTTAGCAAACTAACGCTTCTTCTATGCAAAATGTCCAAAAGCTTTCCTGTTGAACCATTATTAAAGACTGTGACAGAGCAGCAGACGCTGGGTGGTGTTGTCCTGAACCCCAACATATGAGTGGCTATCATACAGTAAGCACCCCCAATCCTGTCCTGAAACCTGTAGAATACCTTCAAATATTTAAAATATATCTATCTGATGTAACAGCAGTGAACATTAGAATAGTGGAATGGAGTCTTTAGCTGAACAATTGTGGAAGGAGCAGGGTCCCAAAATGTGTCGAGAAATATAACGAAGAAAGCAGAAAGCCAAGAGGACCATGGCTGAACTGCCTGCAGCACCCACCTAGAAAGCCCTAGTGATGGTCTTATTCAGGATTTGATTGGTCAATAGTTGAGGAGCCGACTGCCTATTGGCCTTTTTCAAATGAGTGCAGGCCCTAACAGCGTTGCTACTGGTTGGAACCTTATGCTTTTTCCATCCATTAACAGAGAAGTGTCAACCTGGGCAACCGACACACACACACACACACACACACGCACACACACACACACACACACACGCACGCACGCACGCACGCACGACACGCACACGACACGCACGCACGCACGCACACACACACACACACACACACACACACACACACACACACACACACACACACACACACACACACACACACACACACAGCAGTAGCTCGAGTTGTTAGTGTGGCGGCTCTAATAACCAGAAGAGACTGTGAGGAACGGCCATCCTGTCCCTCTCTAGTTCAGGAGTTAAACGCCTCATCACAGCGAATGTCTCACTAATTGATTTGACCTTTATAAATGGCGTGCTAGACATTGACTTTGAACACAAAGTTTAAACAAATTGTTGGTCTCGTCTCTCTCGCTCTCTCTCACACACACACGCGTCTGTGTCAGTGCACTGACACAGACGCACGCACTGACACAGACGCACGCACTGACACACACACACACACACACACACACACACCACACACACGCACGACACAACACACACACAGCGCACACGACACACACGCACGCAGCACGCACGCACACACACACACGCACGCGCGCGCGCGCGCACGCACGCGCGCACACACACACACACACACACACACACACACACACACACACACACACACACACACACACACACACACACACACACACACACACACACACACACACACACACACACACACACACACAGGGGTGCGTGATGGTTTTTGGTTCCTTTATTGAATGCCTCTTTTCTTTCATCATCCTCCGTATTTAAACTACTTCGTCTGTCCCCCCGCCTCTCCCACCGTCACACTGTTCATTAATTGCCAGCTGGAGGGAAAATCTGCAAATAAAACACGTTTCCGTTCTGCGGACCGCGCAGCGCTCAGAACGGATCTCCGAGGTCGTCGAGCGAAGCTCCGTGAGCAGAACCGCTCGGTTCCTCCTCTAAACCAGCACGTCTGACCGCGTCTCAGACCGAGCAGCGGCGGCACCGGGCAGTCAGCGGCACCGAGCAGTCAGCGTTCAGTGCGTTCTGCCATAGACAGTACCGCAGCGAGAGAGACCGGTACGGAGAGAGAGAGGGGAGGGGGAGAGAGGGGGGAGAGAGAGAGAGAGAGAGAGAGAGAGAGAGAGAGAGAGAGAGAGGAGAGAGAGAGAGAGAGAGAGAGAGAGGAGAGAGAGAGAGAGAGAGAGAGAGAGAGAGAGAGAGAGAGAGAGAGAGAGAGAGAGAGAGAGAGAGAGAGAGAGAGAGAGAGAGAGAGAGAGAGAGAGAGAGAGAGAGAGGGGAGCTGACTACACGGTCGGTGAGATCCTGGGCGATCCGGTGACTGATGAACTCGTTCTCTTTCCCGGTCTCCAGCATCATGTTGGAATAAGACGGAGGACATCGAGCCGGGATCCCGGGGACCGGAGGACAGGAGCAGCCTCTGATACGAGGGTCACAAAGGACCTCCGGTAGGTGGACCTCGGTGTGATACCGGCTCGGCTTAATGAGCCTTCCCTTTAGGGGTTCTCGTTACGGGTTCTCGTTAGGGTTCTCGTTAGGGTTCCTCGTTGGGGTTCCTCGTTGGGGTTCGGTCGGAAATCGCCGGTTTCTGATTTCGATTCCAGTCCAACAAGTGACGGGTTCGGTTTGATTGACAGACAAGTTCCTCCGGCCGGAGGACCTCGGAGGAGCATTTGCATTTTTAACGGCACTTAATTGAACACTGATGTGGATTAGAGTCCGAGGCTGTCGGTCAATGTGAGGAGGCTCGGGTGTTGTGATGCTGGTCGGAGGCTGGGGTCTCTGACACCGGGGGGGATTCGGGTTTTCATTCGCGAAGTGATTGGCGCAGATCTTTCATACAAGGAGCCTTTGTATTTATCTCTAAAAGCTTGGTTATTCAGCGTTTGTCACATTGGCAATCACAGGAACAGACACGTTAACGTATACAAATAGACCCCATAGAAGACATGAATGTGTTCGTGGTGTGAATGGCATTGGTCTGTGGTTTTGAAAATGTTAATATTTCCTAAGAGAATCCCTCGTTGTGCCCTTGTGTCTCCGACAGCTCGTCTGTCCTCCCGGATCCTGAAGCGTTAAGATTCCTCGCAATTTAAGCCGTAAAATGTAATCAAAGTGGAGAAGTTGATAAATCCTCATTCCGACTCATACAGAAATTGTAGAAATTGTCTAATAATTGTTTGACACAAAGTTGTGGATGCCAAGTGCGTGCAGACCTTCCTCTGTCGAGCCTTTTGATTTTAAGATACATTTAATTTTTTTCGAATACAGGTTTGATATATCTTTTATTCTGTATATCAGCTGCAAATTGTCTGAAGAACACTCTTAAACTAAAACACGTAGATATTGAAACAGAATTAAGGAGCAGCGAACGGAGGAACAGATTCTATGGCTTCAACTCTCAATATCCTCCTAGAATATAACCTGAGACACAGCAATTACCAGCGCTGGAACCCAGCCAAACACACACACACACACACACACACACACACACACACACACACACACACACACACACACACACACACACACACACACACACACACACACACACACACACACACAGCTACACACACACACTCACACACACACACACACACACACACACACACCTACACACACACACACACACACACACACACACACACACACACACCACACACACCTACACACACACACACACACACACACACACACACACACACACACACACACACACACACACACACACACACACACACACAACACACACACACACACATACACACACACACACACACACACACACACACACACACACACACACACACACACACACACCACACACACACACACACACACCTACACACACACACACACCTACACACACACACACACACACACACACACACACACACACACACACACACACACACACACACACACACACACACACACACACACACACACACACACACACACACACACACACACACACACACACACACACACACACACACACACACACACACACACACACACACACACACACACACCTACACACACACACACACACAACCTTCCGCGTTGGAGACAGAAGTTATCTCCTCCGGGGGAGGGTGATCGCTCCACGCTAATACGGGGAATACTTTGTGTGGCGCGTTTTCATGACTAATTCAGAGAAGCTATTAGTGATTTAGAATCACTGGGGGGGAGGGGGGGAGGCAGAGGGAGGAGCGAGAGGGGGGGGGGGGGGGGTGAGAGAAGAGGTGGGAGTGGGGGGGTCTGATGATGGGGAGAACAAATGGTTTCTGCCACGTAGAGTCAGACGGTCAGACAGACATGCGTCCAGAGAGACGGACACATGGCTCACGTGTGCGTCCAGGCCTGGTGTCCCCCTAGTGTTCCTCTGAACCATCGCTGAGCTAGAGAACCATCGCTAAGGTACAGAACCATCGCTGAGGTAGAGAACCATCGCTAAGGTAGAGAACCATCGCTGAGGTAGAGAACCATCGCTGAGGTAGAGAACCATCGCTGAGCTAGAGAACCATCGCTGAGGTAGAGAACCATCGCTGAGCTAGAGAACCATCGCTGAGCTAGAGAACCATCGCTGAGGTAGAGAACCATCGCTGAGCTAGAGAACCATCGCTGAGCTAGAGAACCATCGCTGAGCTGGAGAACCATCGCTGAGGTACAGAACCATCACTGAGGTAGCGAACCATCGCTGAGGTAGAGAACCATCGCTGAGGTACAGAACCATCACTGAGGTAGAGAACCATCGCTGAGGTAGAGAACCATCACTGAGGTAGAGAACCATCGCTGAGGTAGAGAACCATCGCTGAGGTAGAGAACCATCGCTGAGGTACAGAACCATCGCTGAGGTAGAGAACCATCGCTGAGTTAGAGAACCATCGCTGAGCTAGAGAACCATCGCTGAGGTAGAGAACCATCGCTGAGGTAGAGAACCATCGCTGAGGTAGAGAACCATCGCTGAGGTAGAGAACCATCGCTGAGGTAGAGAACCATCGCTGAGGTAGAGAACCATCGCTGAGGTACAGAACCATCGCTGAGGTAGAGAACCATCGCTGAGCTAGAGAACCATCGCTGAGCTAGAGAACCATCGCTGAGGTAGAGAACCATCGCTGAGCTAGAGAACCATCGCTGAGGGAGAGAACCATCATGGAGGTACAGAACCATCGCTGAGGTAGAGAACCATCGTGGAGGTGTAGAGGACCATCGCTGAGGTAGAGAACCATCGTGGAGGTGTAGAGGACCATCGCTGAGGTAGAGAACCATCATGGAGGTGTAGAGGACCATCGCTGAGGTAGAGGACCATCGCTGAGTTGTAGAGAACCATCGTGGAGGTGTAGAGGACCATCACTGAGGTAGAGAACCATCACTGAGGTACAGTACCATCGCTGAGGAAGAGAACCATCATGGAGGTGTAGAGGACCATCACTGAGGTAGAGAACCATCGTGGAGGTGTAGAGGACCATCGCTGAGGTAGAGAACCATCACTGAGGTAGAGGACCATCGCTGAGGTAGAGAACCATCGCTGAGGTAGAGAACCATCGCTGAGGTAGAGGACCATCGCTGAGGTAGAGAACCATCACTGAGGTAGAGGACCATCGCTGAGGTAGAGAACCATCACTGAGGTAGAGGACCATCGCTGAGGTAGAGAAACATCGTGGAGGTGTAGAGGACCATCGCTGAGGTAGAGAACCATCACTGAGGTAGAGGACCATCGCTGAGGTAGAGAAACATCGTGGAGGTGTAGAGGACCATCGCTGAGGTAGAGAAACATCGTGGAGTGTGAGCACGTGAGGTAGTAGAGGACCATCGACTGAGGTAGAGAAACCATCACTGAGGTAGAGGACCATCGCTGAGGAAGAGAACCATCGTGGAGGTGTAGAGGACCATCACTGAGGTAGAGAACCATCGTGGAGGTGTAGAGGACCATCGCTGAGGTAGAGAACCATCACTGAGGTAGAGGACCATCGCTGAGGTAGAGAACCATCACTGAGGTAGAGGACCATCGCTGAGGTACTATTCCTCGGAGGGGCTCGTCAGTCAGCGATTTGGCGGCGGCCTGTGTTGGGGGCGGGGCAGTAAGCCTAGGCGCTTGTGTAGCGTGTCATTTGTGACATCATAACGAGGCTAATGTTAGCGTGTCGCGGTGCTAATGATCACTACAGGCAGAGGGAGCTATGGCTCTCAGTGTATTATTATCATAACCAACCATCCTGATGTCCCCACGCTGCAACAAGCAGCGCTACTACGCACTCAGTCCTTTTTCATATTCCCACAATTGTGGTTATTATTAATCTCATTATTCACGTGCTGTGGTCATGTCGAGCTGATGGGTGACGCGCCAATACAGCATTGATGGATCGGAACGAAAGGAGAGAGAGCAAACGGGGGAGATGACAGAGCTGAGGGAGGGAGATGGAGAGACACTGGGAGGTCAGGAGGGAGAGGGGGGAGAGGAGGGAAATGGGGGAGGGGGGTGAGTGAGAGATGGAGAGGAAGTGTGTGTGTGTGTGTGTGTGGGTGTGTGGGGGGGTCTGTGTGTGTGTGTGTGTTTTGTGTGTGTGGGTCTTTGTGTGTGTGTCTGTGTGTGTGTGTGTGTGTGTGGATCTGTGTGTGTGGGGGGGGGTCTGTGTGTGTGTGTGTGTGTGTGTGTGGGTCTGTGTGTGTGTGTGTCTGTGTGTGTGTGTGTGTGTGTGTGGATCTGTGTGTGTGTGTGGGTCTGTGTGTGTGTGTGTGGGTCTGTGTGTGTGTGTGTGGGTGGTTCTGTGTGTGTGCGTGTCTGTGTGTGTGCGCGTGTGCGTGTGTGTGTGTGTGTGTGTATGTCTGTGTGTGGGGGTCTGTGTGTGTGTGTGGTCTGTGTGTGTGTGTGTGTGTGTGGGTCTGTGTGTGTGTGTGTGTTTGTGTGTGTGCGTGCGTGTGTGGGTCTGTGTGTGTGTGTGTGTGTGTGTGTGTGTGTGTGTGTGTGTGTGTGTGTGTGTGTGTGTGTGTGTGTGTGTGTGTGTGTGTGTGTGTGTGTGTGTGTGTGTGTGTTGTGTGTGTGTGTGTGTGTGTGTGTGTGTGTGTGTGTGTGTGTGTGTGTGTGTGTGTGTGTGTGTGTGTGTGTGTGGTTGTGTGCGTGGGTCTCTGTGTGTGTGGGTCTGTGTGTGGTGGGTCTGTGTGTGTGTGTGTGTGTGTTTGTGCGTGGGTCTCTGTGTTTGTCTGTGTGTGTCTGTGGGTCTGTGTGTGTGTGTGTCTCTGTGTGTGTGTGTGTGTGTGTGTGTGTGTGTGTGTGTCTGTGTGTGTGTGTGTGTGTGTGTGTGTGTCTGTGGGTCTGTGTGTGTGTGTGTGTCTCTGTGTGTGTGTCTCTGTGTGTGTGTGTGTGTGTGTGTGTGTGTGTGTGTGTGTGTGTGTGTTTGTGCGTGGGTCTCTGTGTTTGTGTGTGTGTGTCGTGTGTGTGTGTGTGTGTGTGTGTCTGTGTGTGTGTGTGTGTGTGTGTGTGTGTGTGTGTGTGTGTGTGTGTGTGTGTGTGTGTGTGTGTGTGTGTGTGTGTGTGTGTGTGTGTGTGTGTGTGTGTGTGTGTGTGTGTGTGTGTGTGTGTGTGTGTGTGTGTCCGGGGTCATAGCCATGGGTCTTTACAGGACAGACAGCTCCATCTGGACGAGCAGGAGGCTGATTGGACGGGAGCCGTCACATGGTGTTCCTAGGGGGTGTCCCTCAGCCTCTTAACTAACAATGATTTAATGAGCGTCACTCCGACCAGCGCTGCTCTTTACCCTCAAATGTACAAATAATTAGATTATCTCCGTCCTGCTGGGGGCTGTGCTGCTACGGCTTATGCAAATCAGGGGCTGCCCAGACCAATCGGTGTCTCTGCTTTGATGGACTCGATATTATACCCACACACACACACACACAGACCCACACACACACACACACACACACACACACACACACACACACACACACACACACACACACACACACACACACACACACACACACACACACACACACACACACACACACACACACACACACACACAGAGACAGAGCGGGGGTATGCAAACAAACAGGGTGCATCCTGGACTGATTGCGAGTGGTTCTCTTTAATTACGGCGGTTTTGGCAGTTTGTTTAACTTGGGCTTAAGTCCCGACGTTTATTGTAAACTTTGTGTCCTTCTGGGCGGAGCGTGCTTCTGTTTTACAATGTGTCGTTAAACAATGCCCCACGCACGCGCTGCCGTTACCTGACGCACACACACACACACACACACACACACACACACACACACACACACACACACACACACACACACACACACACACACACACACACACACACACACACACACACACACACACACACACACACACACACACACACACACACACACACACACACACACAGACCCACAGACCCACAGGAGCCCAGCTCACGAGGAGCAGGGCCGGTCCACTGGAGGGTTGCTGGCCCGTCTCCTTCAGGGGACGAGGGGCCCTGCCTCTGCCACTGCTCTTGAGCAAGGCATCTCCCTTGCTCTTCCAATGCGCTGGTTGTAACGCTGTGTCGTGTGGTCGATGTAGCGCCTCTCTCTAATGTGTGCGTGTGTGCTGTGGTGGCATGTGTGTGTGTGTGTGTGTGTGTGTGGTGTGTGTGTGTGTGTCTGTTGTGTGTGTGTGTGTGTGTGTGTGTGTGTGTGTGTGTGTGTGTGTGTGTGTGTGTGTGTGTGTGTGTGTGTGTGTGTGTGTGTGTGTGTGTGTGTGTGTGTGTGTGTGTGTGTGTGTGTGTGTGTGTGTGTGTGTGTGTGTGTGTGTGTGTGTGTGTGTGTGTGTGAAGGAGAGCCATAAAGCCGTTATCGTGGCTGAAAGAGGGATAAATGCGACGCCTTCATTCCCACGTGTGCGTGGCCTTAAGTGTTTAACTGCCTCCTCGTGATTCGCTCGTTGACTTACCGGCTGCTAAACTCTAGGAGTCTTACCAAGATGGAGTTATATATACTAATATGGTGGCTGGGAGGGGAGCTGTTCATCTGCGCCTCCTCTTCTGTTTCCGACACGAGACGACCGCCCAAACCAAACGGAATCAAACATCTGAATCAAACATCTTTGAACCCCTTTCAGAGCCCGGAATCACAGCCGCTTAAAGAATCGGGGAGCCTGTGTGTTTCCAGGGGAGCCCCTTTTTGTGTTCTTCCATCCACCCCGGGGCTCTGACGGTCGGAGAGGATTGGGTGTAGATGTACTGGATGCTGTTGTTCTACTCTGGCTAACAAAGACCGCAGCTAGCTGCCGATCAGACGACAGGAGCTCCGCCGCGCAGCCGCCGGCACTCCGCCGGCAATAACCCAGACGTCTGTCTCACGTCTGTCTCAGCAGACAGCCGTCTGTCTCAGCAGACAGCCGTCTGTCTCAGCAGACAGACGCCTGTCTCACGTCTGTCTCAGCAGACAGACGTCTGTCTCACGTCTGTCTCAGCAGACAGCCGTCTGTCTCAGCAGACAGCCGTCTGTCTCAGCAGACAGACGCCTGTCTCACGTCTGTCTCAGCAGACAGACGTCTGTCTCACGTCTGTCTCAGCAGACAGCCATCTGTCTCAGCAGACAGACGTCTGTCTCAGCAGAAAGACGTCCCAGCAGACAGCCGCCCTGTTCCTCCTCAGTCACCCGCCCCGTGTCGTGAGGCCGGCCGCGTGGTCGTCCCGCCGCTGGGTCCTCCGTGTCACAGCGTTTAACACCTACGGTGTCAGCGGCCGGCGGGACGGCGTGTGTCGCCGGGCGGACGGTTCGCAGCACGCCCCTAACCGGCCCCCAACCAGCCTGGAGACACCGTTAGGGGGGTGATGAGCTGAGGCGGGGTGCTGTCTCTGTGTGTGTGTACCGCGGGAGTGTGTGTGTGTGTGTGTGTGTACTGTGTCTTTGTGAGTCTCTATTTGTGTATTGTGTGTGTGTGTGTTAACTGCGTGTGTGTGTGTGTGTGTTACTGCGTGTGTGTGTGTGTTTACTGCGTGTGTGTGTGTTTGTGTACTGTGTGTGTGTTTAATGCGTGTGTGTTTGTGTACAGTGTGTGTGAGAGTGTGTATTTGTGTACAGTGTTTGTGTACAGTGTGTGTGAGAGTGTGTATTTGTGTATTGTGTGTGTGTGTGTCAACTGCGTGTGTGTGTGTGTGTTTACTGCGTGTGTGTGTGTTTGTGTGTGTGTTTGTGTACTGTGTGTGTGTGTTTAATGCGTGTGCGTTTGTGTACTGTGTGTGTGTTTGTGTACTGTGAGTGTGAGAGTGTGTATTTGTGTACAATGTGTGTGTTTGTGTACAGTGTGTGTGTCTGTGTACAGTGTGTGTGTCTGTGTACAGTGTGTGTGTCTGTGTACAGTGTGTGTGTCAGTGTAGTTCTGCAATCAAAGTAGTAATGTCATAATAGAAAACGAGGAGTAAGCAGAATGAAATGGATGTCGTTCACCCTGGGGGGCCGCGGTGGGGGGGGCGGTGGGGGGGCCGCGTGGGTTGGGTGGCGGGGGGGGCTGCGGGGGGGGCTGCGGGGGGCGTCCTGCCTGAACGCACCCTGACAGCTCTCTGCTTGGAGGGGAGGAGTGGGAATCAAACTAGCCTCCTCCCTAGCTCGGGGGCTACGTGTTGCTGGAGACAGGTGGAGGAGCTGGAGGGACAGACGGGTTGGATGTGTGTGTGTGTGTGTGTGTGTGTGTGTGTGTGTGTGTGTGTGTGTGTGTGTGTGTGTGTGTGTGTGTGTGTGTGTGTGTGTGTGTGTGTGTGTGTGTGTGTGAGAATAGATCTGTGTGTACAGATTACAGGTCATCTGTGTGTTACAGATTACAGGTCTGTGTGTTACAGATTACAGGTCTGTGTGTTACAGATTACAGGTCTGTGTGTTACAGATTACAGGTCTGTGTGTTACAGATTACAGTTCTGTGTGTTACAGATTACAGGTCTGTGTGTTACAGATTACAGGTCTGTGTGTTACAGATTACAGATTACAGGTCTGTGTGTTACAGATTACAGATCTGTGTGTTACAGATTACAGGTCTGTGTGTTACAGATTACAGGTCTCTGTGTTACAGATTACAGGTCTGTGTGTTACAGATTACAGATTACAGGTCTGTGTGTTACAGATTACAGGTCTGTGTGTTACATATTACAGCTCTGTGTGTTACAGATTACAGGTCTGTGTGTTACAGATTACAGGTCAGTGTGTTACAGATTACAGATTACAGGTCTGTGTGTTACAGATTACAGGTCTGTGTGTTACAGATTACAGGTCTGTGTGTTACATATTACAGCTCTGTGTGTTACAGATTACAGGTCTGTGTGTTACAGATTACAGGTCTGTGTGTTACAGATTACAGATTACTGGTCTGTGTGTTACAGATTACAGATTACAGATCTGTGTGTTACAGATTACAGATCTGTGTGTTACAGATTACAGGTCTGTGTGTTACAGATTACAGGTCTGTGTGTTACAGATTACAGGTCTGTGTGTTACAGATTACAGATTACAGGTCTGTGTGTTACAGATTACAGGTCTGTGTGTTACAGATTACAGATTACAGGTCTGTGTGTTACAGATTACAGGTCTGTGTGTTACAGATTACAGGTCTGTGTGTTACAGATTACAGGTCTGTGTGTTACAGATTACAGGTCTGTGTGTTACAGATTACAGATGTAAATCTTACTGGTGAGACTCATCTCTATGGTGGGGTAGTGCAGAGGTTGGGGTTAGGGTCAAAGGTGCAGAACGGCCAGCCATCCGTTTTTGTTTGCTGGTATAATTCGGTCTTCATGTCGGACCTCGTCCTGCTCCACTGCCCTCGGCTTGTTGACACATGGAGAAAGAAATGGAGGGAAAATAAATCCGCGGTTAGAAATATCCCCACGGAAAAGATCCTAACGGAAAGATATACTAATAGAAAATATAGTTATAGAAAAAATACTCATAGAAAAGATCCTTGGAGCCTAATTAAAAAGAGACTGATAGATATGGAACCTGTAGCCTGGTAGCCTGGTAGCCTGTAGCCTGGTAGCCT
>OLKM01001751.1:36242-38742 GCA_900291075.1 Melanogrammus aeglefinus | reverse complement strand
AAATAATACAACAACGAAAAAACCTGGGAGGAATCGACGGTCCTATTCCCCGTGGGTGGAATCCCGTCACCCACGAGGACCGGTCTCTTCCGTGCAGGAGCTCTATGGCTGAATGAGTGGAGAAACAGGCTATTTAAGCCCTGCTTCTCCATGCCACGTTCTTGAAGAAAGTAGTCCAATGGTCGCTTTTAACTCACTTTATTTGTTAAAGTATTTCAGTATGGCAACTCTGAAGCAAAAGGAGGGGAATAGTATCATGCACGCGTGTGAGCGACAACCAGCTGGCCACTATAACTAACTCGAAGTCTGGACTACGAATGTTTCTGAACTCGAGTCTCACTGTCGGGATTATAAGGGTCAAGAGGGCGTGGCCTATGTGAAGTGGGCGTGGCCGGTGTGACGTAATGGCTACGCTTTTCTCACCTGTCTAAAGGTACTGCATTTACATTACATTTACCTTTAGGGCATTTAGCAGACGCTTTTATCCAAAGCGACTTACAATAAGTACATTTGTCATAAGAAGTGCAACAATATATCGCTGTAGGTACAGAACGGATGTTCATAGAACCAAGTGCAAGTACAACAATCGCTAGGCTAACCAATTCCCCGTGTTACAGCAATGATAGCAGCTACTGCAGTTGCGACAGTTAAGTACTATAATACAATACAATACAAAACAATACAGTGTACAATGGTGGCCAGAGGGGGGAGGGTGGCTATGCAAAGTCGAGGTGGACTCTGAACAGGTGAGTCTTGAGTCTTTTTCGGAAGATAGTGAGCGACTCTGCGGTCCTGAGAACGGCAGGGAGCTCGTTCCACCACTGAGGTCCCAAAACCGAGAAAAGTTGTGACTTTGCTGAACGACCTTTGCTATTGGTGGCAGGATCGTGCCACCGCACCGATGTTTGCGGTAACTGATTGTCCAATACCACACCGAGGTTTCTGGCAGTTGGAGAAGGAGATATAGTGATTTTCTTAACGGTGACCAGTAAGTCCATGTGTGGGCAATCTCTCCCTGGGATTAGGAGGAGCTCGGTTTTGTTGAGGTTAAGCCTCAGGTGATGGGCAGTTGTCCAGGTGCTGACGTATGCCAGACATTCCGATATGCGTGTTGCAATCAGGGCTTTATCAGATGAGGGGAAAGAGAGAAATAGCTTAGTGTCGTCAGCATAGCAGTGATAGGAAAAGCCATGTGATGCAATTACAGAGCCCAGAGATCTGGTATAGACGGAGAAACAGAAGAGGCCCCAGTACAGAGCCTTGGGGACCCCAGTTTCAAGCGTGCAAGGTTTGGACAAGGAGGCCATTCCATGTCACTTGATAGGTGCGGTTCATACAGGTAGGATGTGAACCAGGAGAGAGCAGATTCAGTGATGCCAAGTTCAGCAAGAGTAGCAAGGAGGATCTGGTGGTTCACCGTGTCAAATGCTGCGGACAGGTCGAGGAGAATGAGAACCGATGAGAGGGACGAGGCTCTGGCAGCACGGAGGGACTCAGTTCACCGCGAAGGAGAGCCGTCTCCTGAGTAGAGGTGTGCCTTCTTGAATGCCTGGACTGGTGAGGGTCAAGCAGGTTTTTAGATGAGAGATATGAGGACAGTTGGTTAGCAATGGCACGTTCCAGTGTTTTAGAGAGGAATGAAAGAAGAGATATCGGTCTTAGTGCATAGTGTGCATAGACACACACACAATATTTCAAAGACACCAATTAGTACACACATTAGTACATAGACACTCATCAGGGCTTTTTTCTGGCATCTGATGACTCAGCAAAATTCACAATCACCTTTTTATTAAGCTCACTTTTTTATTAAGCTAATATGCCCGAATATGATTTGGATACCAACACTCATGTGCACACTCACACAAGCACACACAGTCCCATAACATGCACACACACACACACACACACACACACGCACACACACACACACACAGACAGTCAGATACACACAGTACATCACACTACACACACACACCACACAACAGCGCATCATGCACAGTCCGCATCATCTGGATTATTATAGCCAATGGAAGAGATCACAAGCCACTAGCAAATCAACACACAGGGAGCGGTGTAACGGAGAGAGCACAGGTGCCGCAGGACCTAGTGAATATTAGGTCAAGCTGGTTCCCGGCCCTGTGTCTGGGAGGAGAAGGGGTTAATGTTAAGTCGAAGGTGGCGAAAAAGTTGGTTAGTTCAGGTGAGTCCAACTTCTCTGGCAGGATGTTCAAGTCGCCGAGGATAACGAGTGGTGTGCCATCCTCAGGAAAGCAGCTGAGGAGGGCGTCCATCTCATCATAGAAGTCACGGAGGGGACCTGGAGGACGGTAGATCACCACAATGGAGAGCTTGATAGGGATGGTGACAGTGACAGCGTGGAGTTCAAACGCAGATCTGGCCAAGTGCTCTAGTGGAAGGACCAGGCAGGACCAGAGGCAGTGGGTGATCCAAGTCTCTGTCAGGGCCAGGAAGTGTAGGGTCATGAGGCACGCAGGCT
>OLKM01001751.1:28742-31242 GCA_900291075.1 Melanogrammus aeglefinus | reverse complement strand
CTCCTGAAGGTTCCCCTGAAGGTTCCCCTGAAGGTTCCCCTGAAGGTTCCCCTGAACGGTTCTCCTGAAGGTTCTCCTGAAGGTTCCCCTGAAGGTTCTCCTGAAGGTTCCCCTGAAGGTTCCCCTGAAGGTTCCCCTGAACGTTCTCCTGAACGTTCTCCTGAACGTTCCCCTGGAGGTTCTCCTGAAGGTTCCCCTGAAGGTTCCCCTGAACGTTCTCCTGAAGGTCCCCCTGAAGGTTCCCCTGAAGGTCCTCCCTGAAGGTTCTCCTGAAGGTCCCCCCCTCCCCTCCTCCAGGCGGTCTTCCACGGCGTCTTCAGCAGCCTGTCAGGGACACAGTGTGTGTCTGGGTGAGCCTGAGGGAGAGAGAGGGCTGGTGATTATGTGTGTGTGTGTGTGTGTGTGTGTGTGTGTGTGTGTGTGTGTGTGTGTGTGTGTGTGTGTGTGTGTGTGTGTGTGTGTGTGTGTGTGTGTGTAGGGGGGAGTGAAGGGGTGTCAGTGTGTGTTAGGAGGTTTAGCTCTGTGTCCCAGGTTGTGTTGCTTTGTGCGTTGTGTTGGTGGTTAGGTTTGGGTGTGTGTTTGTGTAGGTGACTAGCGGCGGTGTGTCTGCTCTGCAGGTCATGTTGTGTGTCTCTTTGTGTTCATCCCTCCCCCAGAGTGCGCTGGCGTTGTGCGTAGGGCCGTGTGGAGGTCGCGGTGTGCGTTTAAGGACTGGTTGTGTGTACTGTTCACAGGCTGTTCAGACCTGTGCTGTGCGTTGTACCGCGACAGCTTTATTAAAAACAGCTCTTCTATTATTGAGACCTTTACAAGAATATACGATCAGGAAATGTGTTATGTTATATTTGATATATATATATATATATATATATATATATATATATACAGTATATGTGTTATGTTATATATATATATATATATATATATATATATATATTTACATATAATGACAGTGATAGATTTCTTAATGTCGTGGTATCGTCCTACCTTCTACAAAGTGTGAAATATATATACTTCATACATATTTTAAATATATATGTATAACACATTCTAAATGCCCCACTCAGTGCATACTAGAGCACAGAGTATAGTATACAAAAGTACACACTACCTCAACACACAAACAAGCACAACCCTCTCCTAGCATCAGTACTACCTTCAGTACTACCTTCAGTACTACCTTCAGTACTACCTTCAGTACTACCTCCTAGTATCAGTATTACCTTCAGTACTACCTTCAGTATTACCTTCAGTACTACCTTCAGTATTACCTTCAGTATTACCTTCAGTACTACCTTCAGTATTACCTTCAGTATTACCTCCTAGTATCAGTATTACCTTCAGTACTACCTTCAGTATTACCTCCTAGTATCAGTATTACTTCAGTATTACATTCAGTATTACCTTCAGTACTACCTTCAGTATTACCTTCAGTATTACCTCCTACCTTCAGTACTACCTTCAGTATTACCTTCAGTATTACCTTCAGTACTACCTTCAGTACTACCTTCAGTATTACCTTCAGTATTACCTTCAGTACTACCTTCAGTACTACCTCCTAGTATCAGTACTACCTTCAGTACTACCTTCAGTATTACCTTCAGTATTACCTTCAGTACTACCTTCAGTATTACCTTCAGTACTACCTTCAGTACTACCTCCTAGTATCAGTATCTTCAGTACTACCTTCAGTATTACCTTCAGTATTACCTTCAGTACTACCTCCTAGTATCAGTATTACCTTCAGTACTACCTTCAGTACTACCTCCTAGTATCAGTATTACCTTCAGTACTACCTTCAGTATTACCTTCAGTATTACCTTCAGTACTACCTCCTAGTATCAGTATTACCTTCAGTATTACCTTCAGTACTACCTCCTACCTTCAGTATTAGCTTCAGTATTACCTTCAGTATTACCTTCAGTACTACCTCCTAGTTCAGTATTACCTTCAGTATTACCTTCAGTACTACCTCCTAGTATCAGTATTATCTTCAGTATTATCTTCAGTATTACCTCCTACCTTCAGTACTACCTTCAGTACTACCTTCAGTATTACCTTCAATATTACCTCCTGGCTCTGCTCTAATCCATACCGTCTGACCATCCATTCACAACACCAGTGGGGAATTGAACTCCCAACCTTGGCACTGTTACTGCCTTGCTCGGCCTATTAAGCTAGACAGGGAATCAAACCCCTAACCCTGGCCGAGTTAAAGTCTTGTTCTCCCAGTTTAGCTAGACAGGGAATCGAACCCCTGACCCTGGTCGATGTACTGCCTTGCTCCACAGACCGTCCTCAGGGCTGCTGGACTGTAACCTGGAGCTGTTCTCCAGGAGGAGTGGAGCCGGTCAGACTCCCTGCCGCTCTCCCCGCTCGCTTCTAGGGATGACTCTCCGGCTGATTGCGGGCCAATCGTCTGCCTCGTGATCGCGCCTGCGGGCGGTGTGTGTGATGGAGTGGTGGTCAGACCGTCAGTGAGTCCGTGAGTCACTTCACG
>OLKM01001751.1:9642-21244 GCA_900291075.1 Melanogrammus aeglefinus | reverse complement strand
GTGTGTGTGTGTCCCATCATGTCAGAGGCCTGTTCCATTATTAGCGTTGTAGGAGTCAAGGCAGCGATGGCGGTTAGCATTCCATTGATTTTGGTGATTGATTTATTTTGAACTGAGCCTCCTGCCCCCTGAGCAGACGCCGTGACTGAAGACTCAAATATACACGTGACAATACGGTCTCATTATGGAGAGCAAGATCAAATTAACCTGATCCACAAGTCAGGGATATAAAACACTGTCGTACAAAATACAGCAAAGGAACAACATCCCGTTTGAAAAGCCATCTCAGTGTCTCTCCCTTCACAAGAGCAGAATAAATCTCTTTTCGCATTTCCAAAGCAACAAACATCCTAAGGTCACCCGCCAGGACCATAAAATACGGAATGAAATTCATCTTGAGTTACGCCCAAGTAGCACACAGGGGCTGTTCTCCTGCTCGCTGACGGATAACGACTGAAGAGGACACACTGATGTGATGCTAGCCCCTCTCCACCGACACCCGATAGCAGAGGAGAACCTGATCCACTCTTACTCCGGAGTAGACGGCAGAAGACACTGGAATCCTCTTCTAATCCAGACTCTATTCAGCTCATCAGTAGATCGTCTGCAGTCTGCCAGAAGAAGGCTCACAACACACACACATCCCTTCTCCTCTTCATTGGAGCCGGCGCAGTTATTGACTTCATTTCACTAATTTAATAAATGTCAACAAAAAACTAATTAGCTTGCGTTTGGCAGCTAAGGTGATTATATATATATATATATATATATTATACTATATATTATATATATTATATATAATATATATATAATATATATATATATATATTATAATATATATTAGATACCTCCTGACTTCTGAAACAATGCTGGTTTGTGCTTCTTAACTGGGCCAACCTTTGTTTATTGTCAATTTCTGTACAACTTTATAAATAATGTCTGTAGCTCTGAGATTCACTCTGTGCGTGTCTGGCTACTGCTGCTAGTGGAGGCTCTCACACAGTCTGAAGTACACATCACACACACACACACACACACACACACACACACACACACACACACACACACACACACACACACACACACACACACACGCACACACATGCACGCACATGCACGCACGCATGCATGCACGCGTACGCACACACATGCAAGTACACATGCACATGCTAACATACACATATACCAAAATACAATACACAATTCCCCAAAAAAATTCTCTCTGTCAAATATAACCGAGGGAGCGAGGTGAAATTCAGTGCAATGAAGATCCAGACACTAACTCGGTTTCACCTTCTGTCTGTACTGCAGCATAACAATACTGTACTATACTGATACCCTGTGTGTACTCTAGTGTCACTAAAGTCTCCTGTAATGCTGTACTGATCATCTACTATGGAAGTCATAGAGGCATCTCTGTACTGGACTAATAACCCTGACGCTCATACAGATGCGTGTGTGTGTGTGTGTGTGTGTGTGTGTGTGTGGATGTGTGTGTGTTGTGGTAGTGTGTGTGGTTGTGTGTGTTGTGTGTGGTGTGTGTGTGGATGTTGTGTGGATGTGTGTGTGTGTGTGTGTGTGTATGGCGTTGTGTGCGTGTGGATTTGTGTGTGTGTGTGTGTGTGCGTGGAGTGCGTAAAGTGGTGTGTGTATGTCATGTGCGGCTGTATGTTGTGTGTTGATGTGGTGTGTGTGGTTGTCTGTGCATGTGTGTAACTTTGTGGTATTCTGCTGTGTGATGTGTATGTGTGTCTGTGGGGTGTTGTGCTGTGTCTGTCGTTGTCGTGTGTGTGTGAGTGTCTGTGTGTGTGTAGTCTGTGTGTGTGTGTTGTGTGTGTGTGTGTGTGTGTGTGTGTGTGTGTGTGTGTGTGTGTGTGTGTGTGTTGTGTGTGTGTGTGTGTGTGTGTGTGTGTGTGTGTGTGTGTGTGTGTGTGTGTGTGTGTGTGTGTGTGTGTGTGTGTGTGTGATGTACAACATGAGAGAGTGTTGATAAATCTCTGTCGATGAGGGATGAGGCAGAGCCGGGGGAGAATATGTGGGATAGTGGTGGGGTGGTGAAGTGTAGCAGGGTGTGGGGAGGGGAGAGATGGGGGAGAGTGGGGAGGGCTGTGATTGTTTGTGGGGAGGGGGAGGGAGAGGTGGAGTTGGAGGGGAGAGTCAGGTAGCAGCGCGACGACGAGTTTCACATGTACGATGGAGAGAGACGGGAGGGGAGATGAGAGGGGAGGGGGAGAGTGGGGGGCAGGGGACAGAGAGGGGGCGAGGTGAGAAGACGAGGGGGGGAGGAGGGGAGAGAGATGGGACGGGAGGTAGAGAGAGAGAGGGAGAGAGGGGAGAGAGAGGGGGAGAGAAGGGGAGAGAGAGATTGCCAACCAAAGTCATTGAGGTTAGATGAGACAGTCCTGATGGAAAGAGGGCTGGTCGTAGTGCCGGTGTGTTTGAGTGTTTCTCTCTGTGTGTGTGTCTCTTCTGAGTGTGTGTTTTTCTGTGTATATTTTGTGTTTCTTTGTGTGTGTGTGTGTGTGGGGGTCTGTGTGTGTATATGTGTGTACTAAGTACTTACTTTAAGCTGAGTTTATCCAGCAGCCTTATGTTCCCAACGGTGGATTTCTATAAAGTTTTACATCGCTGATGACATCACGCGTCCCCCCATCATTCATCGTTAAACTGCAGGACTCGGCTGACATTTTTAATTGGTAATTATCCACAAGGATTATAAACCCAGAACGACTTTTCTTTCCTCCGTTTTCTTCGAACAAGCTCCGTTATCAGAGTCGCCCGATGACCTGTGTGGAGTTAAATGGGGCTGAGTGGAGCCTCGGAGAAAGGAAGGAAAAAAAGACCTCTTCCTCAATAATTCAATATCTTGACACATGAGGTCGTTGGGAGAGAAATGAAGAAATATACTTTTCTATATTAGATCTCCTCGTATGTTCTGAGCGTCATAAATACTGAGAGGATGGGAGGCGGACCCCTCGGACCCCTCGGACCCCTCGGACCCCCGCCCCCCAGACCTCTGCTGGCAGCTGACCCTTCTCTCCTCTCCGCAGCAAGCGGCCATTAACCCGCCGTCAACCCTATTAACCACGAGAAGAGGAGGAGGAGGAGGAGCAGGAGGAGGAGGAGGAGGAGCAGGAGGAGGAGGAGGAAGACCGATGGCCTGTCCCACGGCCGCAGGACCCGGGGGGAAGCACGCGCCGCGCGGGGTTTAACTGACGGCTCGGTGGAGAGGAGGAGGAGCTGAGGAGGAGCAGAGCGGAGCGCTGATGGTGACGAGGAGGAGCGGCCGCCTGCCTCGCCTGGAAACGTGAGTCCACGGGGAGGTGATCTCTGAGTTCAGGTGATCTCTGAGGTCAGGTGATCTCTGAGGTCAGGTGATCTCTGAGGTCAGGTGATCTCTGAGTTCAGGTGATCTCTGAGGTCAGGTGATCTCTGAGGTCAGGTGATCTCTGAGGTCAGGTGATCTCTGAGGTCAGGTGATCTCTGAGGTCAGGTGATCTCTGAGGTCAGGTGATCTCTGAGGTCAGGTGATCTCTGAGGTCAGGTGATCTCTGAGGTCAGGTGATCTCTGAGGTCAGGTGATCTCTGAGGTCAGGTGATCTCTGAGGTCAAGGGGAGGTGGTGAACAGTATCTCTGAGGTGTCAGGTGATCTCTGAGGTCAGAGTGATCTCTGAGGTCAGGTGATCTCTGAGGGTCAGGGTGATCTCTGAGGTCAGGTGATCTCTGAGGTCAGGTGATCTCTGAGTCAGGTGATCTCTGAGGTCAGGTGATCTCTGAGTTTCAGGTGATATCTCTGAGGTCAGGTGATCTCTGAGGTCAGGTGATCTCTGAGGTCAGGTGATCTCTGAGGTCAGGTGATCTCTGAGGTCAGGTGATCTCTGAGGTCAGGTGATCTCTCTGAGGTCGGGTGATCTCTGAGGTCAGGGTGATCTCTGAGAGGTCAGGTGATCTCTCTGAGAGGTCAAGGTGATCTCTGAGGTCAGGTGATCTCTGAGGTCAGGTGATCTCTGAGGTCAGGTGATCTCTGAGGTCAGGTGATCTCTGAGGTCAGGTGATCTCTGAGGTCAGGTGATCTCTGAGGTCAGGTGATCTCTGAGGTCAGGTGATCTCTGAGGTCAGGTGATCTCTGAGGTCAAGGGGAGGTGGTGAACAGTATTTTGTGTATATCAGTCATCCTCTGTCTGGCCCGGTGCTAACGGAGAGGCGTGCTGGTGGGTTCATGGTCTTGTATTGACGTCATCTTGGTGTGGTCATGGTCTTGTGTAAACGTATTGATCTGATAGCACCTTCAGCACATCACTCAGCGTGCGGTCTGGGAAGGAAATGAGCTTTGAAACAACACCTCCTTCGCTGCATGGGGTCTGTGTGTGTCTGTGTGTGTTCATTGTGTCTGTCTTCGTATGTCTGTGTGTGTCCGTGTCTGGTGTCTCTATTTTTGTGTGAGTGGTGTGTGCGTGCGTGCGTTTGTGCGTGTGTACGTGATTGTGTGAGTGCTTGCGTGTTCGGTGTTCGTCTCTATTTGTGTGTTAGTGTGTGGGGACAGCCGTGGTCGTGTTTGGATTATTGATTTCCTGTCAGGGCGGCTAATAGCCTGTTCCTCACACCAGTGAGATGGAGAAGACTCTTGATCAGATAAGATTAGATTGGCGATTGCTTCCTGTGAATGGAAAGACACTTGAAGGATAGTTTATCTTCTGTATAATATATTTGAGGAATATTTGTTATAAATCCATATTCAATGCGTCTGTTGTTTATTCCGGTTGAGTTAAAGGATGTAAAATATTTTTTGCAGATTCTTAAAAGGATTCAGTTTAGTTTCATCTCCACAGTCTGCCCCCTCCTGTATTATATATACTATATACTATATTATATTATACATACTATATACTATATTATATTATACATACTATATACTATATTATATTATACATACTATATACTATATTATATTATACATACTATATACTATATTATACTATATATACTATATGCTATATTATATTATACATACTATATACTATATTATATTATACATACTATATACTATATACTATATTATATTATACATACTATATTATATTATACATACTATATACTATATTATATTATACATACTATATACTATATACTATATTATATTATACATACTATATACTATATTATATTATACATACTATATACTATATTATATTATACATACTATATACTATATTATATTATACATACTATATACTATATTATACATACTATATACTATATTATATTATACATACTATATACTATATTATATTATACATACTATATACTATATTATATTATACATACTATATACTATATTATATTATACATACTATATACTATATTATATTATACATACTATATACTATATTATATTATACATACTATATACTATATATTTATACATAGACATACATACTATATAATATATTATATTACATACTATACTATATACTAATATATATATATATATATATTATACATACTATATACTATATAATATTATACATACTATATACTATATTATTTATACATACTATATACTATATTATATTATAACATACTATATACTATATTATATTATACATACTATATACTATATTATATTATACATACTATATATACTATATTATATTATACATACTATATACTACATTAATATAATAAATATCATATACTATATACTATATTATATTATACATACTATATACATACTATATACATATATATACTATATTAATTATACATACTATATACTATATTATATTATACATACTATATACTATATTATATTATACATACTATATACTATATTATATTATACATACTATATACTATATTATATTATACATACTATATACTATATTATATTATACATACTATATACTATATTATATTATACTTTGTCGCCACGTGTCCCTTCGTCCCGTCCCTGGTTCCATCTCCGGGTTCTCCACGTCCGTACGGAGGTACACGCGTACGCCTTCACATCCCATTTAAATTGTACTTTATGCACCACGTCGTGTATATTAATTCGGCCGCAAGGTGGTTGGGAAAAACTCATTATGGGATGTTGCTGCATGAATGGATTAGTGCCGCCCGCGGTGGGACCGCCCTGACACAGTGGAACCTCGGTTCTCCGTCTCGTCCAGTGAATAAACCGGTTCCAAATGTTCTCCTTGATCTTATTTTATTTGTTCTCTGAGGTGAAGGGATTAGAGGGAGCAGGAACCAAGAGGAAGGTTCATGTAAAGATGAAGATAAGAACCAAGGTAGAACACAGAGGGATATAACGCGGTACAAAGTAAAACACTGAAACAGAAGATGCTTAACAAGTATAAAAGTGAGGCACGCAAGGCACTTTGAATATGAATGTGGATGTACTTGTTTTGTGTCTTTACTTTGCGTGCGATATGTATAAATATTCCGTTTTACATCAGGTCTATTGAATGCACCTCCAACAAAGTGCTTCAACATGCACCTTTCAATCACAACTATCGATAAGAAGTGTATAAATCAAGTAATATAAATGAATACTTATGCGTGTATGTAACATGTTGTGAATCTATGTCATAGAATAAACTAAACCGAACTCAAGGACGCGGAGCGGAGCGGGGTTGACTCTAGAATAAAAACCCTCCAATAGGTTAGAGTGATGCTGATGGAATGATAATAAAAACATAAAGTCATTTCAAATGAGAGGACAGACAGACAGACAGACAGACAGACAGACAGACAGACAGACAGACAGACAGACAGACAGACAGACAGACAGACAGACAGACAGACAGACAGACAACCCATCGAGGTGGGAAAGGAAACCACCACAGCACATACATATCAATAAATAATGGTAATATTCATATTATTATAAGCTAAGCAGAGCGATTAAGCCTCTCTATTGACTGCCTGTAAGCTGTTTTTAAAAGATGCAATATGAATAAAGTTATTATTATTTTTGTGCGACAGAGCCACATTTTAAATACAGAAGAGACAACTGGAGTGTTGTTTCAGGAGGGAGTGTGGAGTTTGACCAAAGGAGCATGGAGCACCTCACTGGTCAGGGAGGGATGTGATTGGTCACAGCGGGGCTTCATTAGAGTTTTAATTGGCTGGTTGGTAACGGCCCCCCCACATGGTCCCGCCCGGCCCCTCCGGCCGCCTCAGGATGGTCCAGGAGACGTGTTTAGAAGCAGCCCGCGCCGCGTCAGACCCACAGCTGGTGGATATATCGACGGTCCACACAGATCAAGCCGACGGCCGCACACTGCGTACCTTCTGAGCCGTGACCTGCGGCCTGCAGCCCCCCCCGTCCTGACGTGGAGCCGGTACACGAGGCACCACCACTGGGCTGGGGGCAGACGGGGGCTGGGGGGCCAAGTGATGTTGACGTGCATCCTGTGGCCCCCCAGCTCCACCAGACCCCGTGTTGTGTCTCGCTGGGAGCAGGCGGTGGCTCTCAGCCGCTCTCGAGCAGTCCTTTATCTGCCGCAGGCGGACGCTTCCAACCCCTGTTCTACGTGTTGTGTTGTTTGTTGTTCCCTCTCGGACTGGACCAACCCGTGCTAATAGTAATAATTAGAATGATACTAAGTTTACAAAGCGCTTTCACAAGCATAATAAAAGAAAAGAACTCAAATGTTCAATGTTGAAAGAAGTCAATAGATTGAGGGATGGATTTACAAGAGGAAACAGATGGAAGGAGATCAATAAATACTAACTAAATATGAGAGGAAATATAACCCATAAAAGAGATGAATAAAGGAACATTTCAAATACAGCGGTCAAAAGAAGACAGTCAATGGACAAGGTGCAAAAATAATAGTAGAAATAGAATAAAAGAAATAAATCCATAGAATACATAAATCCTAAATGTTCCGGCTGAATGTATAACATTACTTATGTTTAAAGAGCGAGCGTATTTATTGAGAAGCTACGTGAAATCCATCCAAACGCTATCTTTCTCATCCTAATGACAATCTAATGAGCATTGTTGTCCAGTATTCCACACAGAGCTTTAGATTACACAAAGTTTACTAAACGTCCTAACCCTAATCCCTTGATAAACTGTGTGTGGAAGTAGAAGGTTTGAGTTGATTTTACGTTTTTTAAGTGTTATTGTTATTTAAGTGTGTCTACACAATGCGCCCTAACCCTCTCCTTACCAGAGTTGATTTTTAAACACGTGAATATTTTAAATACTCCTCACTCGGTGTTGTCACGTTAGATAACCCCCTCAGTGGTTTTATCAACAGTCGTCCTTATCGGCGGCCCGTTTCCAGGACCTTCTCCATGATCACGTTGCCCCTCGTATCCTCCGGTCTCCGGCCTCCTTTGCTCCGAGCGGTGGGGGGCTTCTCCCTCCACAGCGCTCGTTCCCCCCACTGGCCGACTGGGGGCTGTCAGCCAGTGGGAGAGTTGCAGGCTCTTTATCTTGGAGCTAATGTAGGTGTTTGGTTTGGCCGGCTGCCTGGCCTGGCTGGAGGGATCGCTCTGTATTCAGGCCCGCGTCAGACGGCTCTGGCCTCAGACCGCCGCTCCGAGGAGCCGGGATAAGGGGGGTGGAGGCGCCTGCAGTTGATTAACAGGACAGGGGAGGGTAAACGGGTGGAGGCCCGGGGCAGGCAGGGGGCTGTTTGGTCAAGTGTTGGAACGGAGACAGCCCTCTGTTTGTGTTCTGGAGCAGAGCTGGGAATAATATCCAGATCAAGATAGCGGCTGTTGTTGTGGTTTTTGACTTGGCCTACGATGAGCAGTAGGGTTAGTTTATCTGTCAGAAACACAGCCCTGCTCAGGAAGGAAACCGACCCAGCGAGACGGGAGAGACACGACGAGGGGATCCAGACGATTGATGGACAGATTCCGATGTGAGGCAGCCGGCTGCCTTCATAGTGAACCCTTATCCTACCCTTCAATCTCAGACGGACATCATACCATTCTTTGAACAGAACGGAGAGCGATGAAAGAGAGAGGCAGGTATTAGCTGCGCGGCGGGGTGTTTAAGGAAGGAGAATATCTATTGACTCCAGACTGACGGATCTAAATTGTATTTGCCAAACAATCTGTCAGAGCCAGGCAGAATCTCACCGTCTCCCCAGACGAGCCCGAGAAATCACTGCAGCAGAGAGAATCCATCGCAGCAGAACTTCTAAAGGAGGCTCAGGGTTAGTTGTTGGCTGGGGTAACTGTATGGAGGAGGATGACTGGGGTAACTGTATGGAGGAGGATGACTGGGGTAACTGTATGGAGGAGGATGACTGGGGTAACTGTATGGAGGAGGATGACTGGGGTAACTGTATGGAGGAGGATGACTGGGGTAACTGTATGGAGGAGGATGACTGGGGTAACTGTATGGAGGAGGATGACTGGGGTAACTGTATGGAGGAGGATGACTGGGGTAACTGTATGGAGGAGGATGACTGGGGTAACTGTATGGAGGAGGATGACTGGGGTAACTGTATGGAGGAGGATGACTGGGGTAACTGTATGGAGGAGGATGACTGGGGTAACTGTATGGAGGAGGATGACTGGGGTAACTGTATGGAGGATGACTGGGGTAACTGTATGGAGGAGGATGACTGGGGTAACTGTATGGAGGAGGATGACTGGGGTAACTGTATGGAGGAGGATGACTGGGGTAACTGTATGGAGGAGGATGACTGGGGTAACTGTATGGAGGAGGATGACTGGGGTAACTGTATGGAGGAGGATGACTGGGGTAACTGTATGGAGGAGGATGACTGGGGTAACTGTATGGAGGAGGATGACTGGGGTAACTGTATGGAGGAGGATGACTGGGGTAACTGTATGGAGGATGATGCCACACTGTTTGATTACAAATGATAACTGCCATCCGCTATTTAGAAAACCATTATACAGTTGGTTATTTTCCCCAGGGAAGCATGGATACAGACAGATGAATATGAAGTTTGGATATACAGACGCTAACTCAAGCATGACGTGACCTGCGGCTGAACGTACTCTAGGCAGTATAAAACAGGTTGTATCAACAAGCACACCTAGAACCAGTCGGCCACCACTACAGTCGGTTGTGTCGGCAGAAACAACATCCTTCTCCAAACACTTTCATCTTCCATCGTTTCACGCTAGGTTTAGCGTCAACTTTTTATGCTAATTTTGGTTTACCAGTCATACATTCAAATGGGTTTGTAGTTAACGCTTCCTTTCTGATTTTTAGTTTACTCAGCATTTTATGATTATTGGTCAGAATGCTATGCTCTGTTACTATTGGTCAGTTTACGTTCCTATAGAGCGGTGAAGTCACGCCCCTCCCGATAGAGCCCACGGGACCTATGAGATCGAAAAATATGGATGGGCTTCAATGAAGGGAAAGTCATTATTTTCTGGTCCCAGTCTTTATATGCCCCGGGTTACACATATGTTGTTTGTGGATTTAAATGATGATTTTACATGCAAAGAGAAAAAGCATCAAAAGATGTGAAAACCATTATAAGTCGAACATGTGGAGAGTTGTGCCGATGGGGAGATTGTCAGTCTGGTCCACGCCAGTCGCAGGGAGCGTGACGGCGAGACATACGAGACATGTAGTCTTTCTCATTGGGTTTTCTCTACAGCCTTTAACTGAACAATTGCACAATAAACGGTCGAACTCTTGACATGAAAAATTATCCTTTAAGTCCAAAAACAACATATGTGTAATACGTGGCATATAAAGACTGGGACCAGAAGATAATTACTTTCTCTCCATTGGAAACCCATTCATATTTTCCATTCCTATGGATTTGTAGTTAACAGTCCTATGGATTTATAGTTTACGTTCCTATGAATTTGTAGTTTACGTTCCGATGGATTAGTAGTTTGTGGTCCTATGGATTTGTAGTTTTAATTGCTCCATGTTCCTTGGTTTGGCCGGTGTGATAACCGATGATCTCGTGGCTTTTGCCTGAAAGCCGTTTTCCCTTGTTCATCTCAAGATGTCTTCCTCTTCTCTCCTCTGTTCTGGACGTTTGTCTGAGCCCGAGAGCTTACAGTTTGCTGATCCGCTTCAAAACAACTGCACTGTGACCACAGTTCTCTAAAGCCCTTTGAAATAATAAGCTGTACAACGTGTTAACAATCAAACTATGACTGTGTTTAATGGACCGACCCAATGTCCCCTCCAAGATGGTAGGAATTTGGTTAATGTTGATGGAACTGCAAGTGAAGGTAGTGCTGCTCCTATTGGTCAGAATGCTATGCACTGTTCCTATTGGTCAGAATGCTATGCACTGTTCCTATTGGACACCCGCTATGCTCAGTTGCTATTGGTCAGAATGACCCTGCCTGACCACAACCATATAACTAGCTTTCAGAATTTGTGTTCACAATAAGTAAACATTATGCGTTTTATTTATATTCGCGTCTTTATCTAAGCCAACTCAAGTCATTTGTATTTTATAGCCCTTAATACTGTCTCCCAGAGCTTCACGTTATTCAAACCAAACAACTCCAAGCTGTCTGAAGCACAAGGATGAAAAAGGAACAGATCGAGGAACAGAAACAGACAGACGCAGACAGACACACCGACACAGACGCAAAATATCCTCAATATTTCAGTCTGTT
>OLKM01001750.1:106394-108635 GCA_900291075.1 Melanogrammus aeglefinus | reverse complement strand
GCTCAGAACTACACATTTCAGCCCGATTCCCAAGCGATATCTGACGTCGCAGACAAAATGCGAATCGACACGATTTGACCGTCCGGCGACGGACAGGTCTTAATGTGACATCTGCGATTGCAATGTTTCGTCGCGACGTGCAAAGCCCCACGACGAAAAGTTTTGGCATGTAAGAATTTTTGGGAATCGTGACGTAGCCATTCATGAGGAGAACACGCCCCAGTTGCGTGAGGGAACCCACGAACAGCGGAGCTCAGTGTGTACCAGCTGACTTCATGCACTACGCAGTGTAGCCACTACAGTACATGGTTCTCACATCCAAAGTGATTTCGCTTACGGCAATGCGCATAAAAATATATCGAATCATGTGTGTTTTCCATCAAAAGAACGGACTTCGGTGAAACTACAATTCGCGCGAGTTTCTAAGTCACGCGAGATTTTCCGTGGGTTGCATGCAACCAGACCGTAAACATTCCGTCGTTCCGTCGAAGCAGTCGGGGTTAGCAGCACTGTAAGACGACTTTTCCAGTGCTCTAGTCGGGTGTGAAGTGCGCAACGTCACACTTGATTCGCATACAGCTGTTTCCATCCCATTTCGAATCAACCAAACCGGCCGCATAGCGAGCGTATTTTCATTTTGTGCGAATCAGGGTTTTTATTGCGAATCCCGCGTTTCCATCATCATTTTCGATGCGATACATCTAGATGCGCATCTTAACAAGTGATGGAACGCATAATACTACAAAAATGATTGCGTATCATAGCAAGAAGAGAATGCTAATGAAGAACGAGATCGAGAATGAAACAACATAATGGAGACAATTTGGTTGAAATGCGGCTAGTTTTTTACATCGCTCATGTCACTCGCAACGCATCTACTGTCAGGAGTGTGCTGCATTGAGCAGATATAAAAACTACTGGAACCTTTATGCAAAAATGTAAAAAACATTGATGTCAGTTCTAACCTTTGATTTTCAAAATATTTGTAACCGTGAATGATACAAAGTAAAGAGCACTCGCACCCTAGAATCGTTGTAGTGTGGGCCAGTTTGTGAGAAGACAACGCCCGATTTCTGGCTCTGGGATCGTATAGTTGTGGACATGTTAAATCGTGGAGGGAATGTTCTGAAGATTCGTTGGTTGTTGCCGAGCGCGGCCATAGACACAACAGATGACTTCAAGTGCTGCTACCACATCGACCCGCTGTCACAAAAATCTCCTCGTATCAGCCCCTTTTTTCCCTCTCCATATATCCTTTACCTCTACAGAGGGCGGGGGTGGGAGAACGCGGGCTGATACTCATCAGGGAAGCTCCGCTAATTGATAAGAGCTAATGGCGCGCCGCGCGCGAGAGAGACGTTTCAGGGTCAGCTTTCGGTAAATCTCTCAACATCAGAAATCAAAGAACGGCAAAGAGTAAGAAAAGAAAAAAAAAACAGGCCTGGTGGATGTCAAACCTAACTGTAATTTGTATTAATTAATTGATAATATTATTTCCGTCTTAAATTGCGTTTTTACTGACAAAACAGCCACGAAAAAAGAAATGATAACAAAAAAACAACAATTTCTTTGATAGGCAAAGTGCATTTCTACTTGAACAAAACATGTTATTAATGAATCAATTATTGATTATTCAAATTCCCAATTTCAACTTTTTTCTGTGGTTTATCCTTCAGTCCCTCCAGCCCTGTGTTTCTGCGGTCTCAGGACGTGTTAGTACTAACGCTACGGTCAAGGCGAACACAGTTCTTAATCATAATGTTTTCTCTCTCAACCTGCATCTTCCTTAATTAACAGTGATCCGTTCCCGGGGTCACGATAACAACCGACAGCGCCTCGCCGGACTCATAAATCACCGCACATCTTATTACATCACAATACACACACACACACACACACACGCTCGCACATACCGACACACACAAACGCACACGTCCGCACGCTCTGCCTGGATCGGAGCGCTTGAGTATACACGTAAATCATAACGAGGTTGTTGGGGATATTACGGGGTCTTAACACCAGAAGTCATTAGCCCCACACACACCCACACTAACACACACATACACACACAAACCCTGGAACCACGGCGCTGCTGGGTGTGTGAGTTGCAACGGTCATCATCCACGCGAGTCGGGGTGTGGTGGCTGGCCACGTTTGATATTGACTTTCATCACTCTGGCTCAGCGAGGCGGTGGGCAGGGACGGTGTGGCCCGGTGGACCCCACCGAGACCACCGGCGCA
>OLKM01001750.1:88894-101394 GCA_900291075.1 Melanogrammus aeglefinus | reverse complement strand
TTCAACTTTAAAAGTAACGCTACAACGTACTGCGGGAGCCAATAACACAGGCCGGCGATCAGACCGAAGGACAAGGGAACGAGAACCTTGTTTACATGTAACGTTAGCATCCTAGCTTAGTGACACACCGCTAAAGGGACACACCACTTAATGCTGCATCATCAGGTTGTTCTGAACGCAGCCTTCAAAGATTTATTCACCCCTAAGACTCTTTTAGTGCTTGCAAAAAAGTACAGACAAATTAACATCTATTCCAGGATCAGTTTTGGCTAAATTAAAATTTGCTTGTGATGTAGTGTATCAGAGCAAGTGTTTCAGGTTGAATTAATGCCTAAAAACATCTCGATCTCGGTCAACTCTCTTTCATAAGTAGGGCTGCAGTCAACCAGATTAAATCTTGGTCATCTGAAATTCAACAAACACTACCCCCAAACGATTGGTCCGAATTATAATAGAAATAAAAATTGATAGAATAACTCTGCATGTTATCTCTATTTTAACTTAATCGGTCTCTCTGAATTCTACTCTACCTGCTGGCCTAAATATCAACTAGGTGCTGTTTGGAGAAGGACAGTGTGTTTCAGATCCACCTGCACCAGGTCTGACCTGAGTCCGACTTGGTTCAGCGTAAAGTGAGGCGCGCACCACGGAGCGACGCCGCGGAGCGCGAGCGTCGGCCAGCACACAGACACAACCCACGTCGGGAGACTCCTCTTTATGTCTGGTCCTGTGTTTGATATAATGGGTCCCAATGGATGGCACCAATTCTGACATGTTCACACTCAACGCATAACGGGTGTTCAACACAAACATTGAGGGAGAACCGCAGACAACATGATACAAGTATAACTTATGCATATGCCTACATACTGACTTTACACTCTTTTGTCTTCCTTTTTAACCAAATGCTGTCAGACAGATGACTTCTTTGGTATAAATTACTTTGGAGCTGATTAAATATTTATATACAAGTTATATACGAGTATGATTTATATACCACGAGCAGTCTTCTTTAAATTGAGTTAAAAGTTGAGAAACCGTTGGTGTTTTGACCTCCTGTCCTCTAAGTGTTATAGTCTATCAAACGTATGATTATTAAAACAGAAACGACGGAGCCTCCAATATTATTTGTGTTCATAAATAATGTTATTTCTAACACAATATAGACTATCATTCAAAAATAAAACACTTTGGTCTGCAAATGTCCCCCCCCCGCCACCGCCAAGAAAAATAATACATTAAGAAGCCCTTTTTTCCTTGAGAAAGTGACAGCAGTGCTTGTCCGATCAATGAGACTCAGGGCGAACAAGTACACCAAACCAAAAAACATATACCAACCGACCAGAGCTTGACGTCCCTAACCATCACGCCAAGTGACTGATATCAGGTGTGCTACGATGTGTTGTTGAAAGTGCACATTGGAGCTTTGAAAGAAATAAGAGATTTGTTTAAGCCCTCAGAACCAAACAAACTCTCCTTGTTTGCTCTCTGCTGAGAGGTATCATTGGCTGAGTTTATTTTGCACACCTATGCATAGGCTAATGGCCGCCTCTTTGTAAGTCTATGATCAGAGGAGGTACGGTTTGGGTAATCAAACTGAACACTTCATTTTCAAAGACAGCTGCATCTGATCAAGGAAAACTCCAAAGTGTGTCAATCAATGTGTGAGTGAGTGTGTGTGTGTGTGCGTGTGCGTGTGCGTGTGTGTGTGTGTGTGTGTGTGTGTGTGTGTGTGTGTGTGTGTGTGTGTGTGTGTGTGTGTGTGTGTGTGTGTGTGCGTGTTGTGTGTGTGTGTGTGTGTGTGTGTGTGTGTGTGTGTGCGTGTGTGTGTGTGTGTGTGTGTGTGTGCGTGTGTGTGTGTGCGTGTGCGTGTGCGTGTGCGTGTGTGTGTGTGTGTGTGTGTGTGTGTGTGTGTGCAACAAATGCAGTGGGAGGACTTAAAAAAAAAAACTGAAAGAAAATGGAGACCTTTAAAAGTCAGTTGGTGTTTTGTGTGACGCAGGGACTTTTATCTGGTATTCATTGAATCTGTAAACAGCATCCTCTGCTCCTGCCTGAGTGTTCCTCTGATCTAGACAAAGATTGGGGAGCGCTTCTTTCCCCTTTCCCTTCTCCTTTTGTTTTTTCCCCCTCCGCTGTGTTCTCATCTATTGCAACAAAGAGTAATACCGTGCCAAATGACATCAAGATAAACGCACCACACTTCTCTTCCCTCTCCTAACTTATTCAACCTCTTCTTTTTCTTCCTCCTCTCTTCTCTGTTTGTCACTACCCCTGCCGGCCTCATCAGGGGCCCCACGGCACGCCGCACTGAAGCTGTTGGGAATGTTCTGGATTTTAATTGGCCCTCTACAATCAGCACCCGAGGCCCCCCACAAGGACCGGCTCCGTTCCGCAGCCAGGCTACATACTCGGCCACGTTTTGAAGTGGCCCTCAAACACAGTTTTTTTTTGGAATCTGCTGGGTGCCCTCAGAGAGAGATAAGGAATCTGGGGGCCACCAGGGTGGGAGGATGGGGGGGGGGGGGGGGGGGATGTGGCTGACTCTGATCTGTGAGCCTTTGCACCACATTTCTGTGGTGAGAAACTATAAAAAGTATATATTACTTTTCCAGGACTTGCCTTGTGCAGCTTATCATGCGTTAGTATCTGATTAGGTGTCTCTATGTGCGTACTTGTGTGTGGGTTTGTGTGTGTGTGTGTGTGTGTGTGTGTGTGTGTGTGTGTGTGTGTGTGTGTGTGTGTGTGTGTGTGTGTGTGTGTGTGTGTGTGTGTGTGTGTGTGTGTGTGTGTGTGTGTGTGTGTGTGTGCGTGGTGCATGCGTGCGTGTGCATGCGTCTGTGGTTCCGTCTAGGAGTTACTTGGGTGTCGATATGTGAGTATAGGTTATATCCGTGATGCATGTGTGTTTCTGTTTGCATCTTTCAAAAACCGCTATTGTACCTCCACACTCGCCATGAACAATCTATTTGTCTCTAATAGCCCAGTTATGTCAGCATGGGCAACGTATCTTCATACCTGTGTGTGTGTGTGTGTGTGTGTGTGTGTGTGTGTGTGTGTGTGTGTGTGTGTGTGTGTGTGTGTGTGCTGTGTGTGTGTGTGTGTGTGTGTGTGTGTGTGTGTGTGTGTGTGTGTGTGTGTGTGTGTGTCTTCCACTCGGTGAGTGTGATGGCGGTGTGGGACTCACCCGGCGCTTCGATGAGCTGTTTGTAGATTCCCAGGAATGCCGACTCTGCCTCCCTGCTCCGCTTGTTCAGAGCAACAACCTGCAGGGGAGAAAATGCTATTAAGGTACATGCAACAGACACAGCACGCACCTGACTCACAATCCACACAACACATCCGCGCCTTGTACACACTGGGCGCCTGCTTTGATCAGACCCCTTGAGAGGACGTTCAGCAGCAGCCTGAGCTCAGATCTCCAGCACCAACCCGCTGCAAAAAAAAAACGTACAACAACAATGCTACAAACAACAGTTTTTAGAAGAACAGTATTAGGGAAAAAGTTGATTAATTCTGATCAAATCAAGGAAATGTGTGATACAATGAATACATAGCATGATGCTGGTGGTTTCTGTAGAATGATCCTCTGTGCTTTCTAAACAAGCAGAACAAAAGACAAGGCCCTAAGCTTTGGTGGTTACTCAGGACCCTAGAACCTTCCGCACGGAGGGTTCCCTTAGATTGGATTCTCACTCTTTACCCAAGCGGTGCCATTCATAGGCGGGGAAGGAGGAGAGGGAATGCATCTGAGGCAGTAACGTAGGAAGGGTGGTGGCGCTCTGTGCTATTTTTGGTGAAAACTTGAATTATAATCTTTCCGTATACAAAAATGTGACGGTTACATAGAGGGCTAATGAGTAGAATGTGAGAACCCCGAACGCAAACACAAAACCCTCAGGGTCCTATGACAAAGAATCAGATAAAACACAAAAACACAAAAATCCCGTAACAGCCTTATTGGACTTTTTTTGTGGCGGGCGGCGTTGACTACTTCTAACTGGGCGACGAACCCTTCTTGCCGTTGTTTTTCTACATCGCTAAACCAGAATGGATTTAATTCAACAGCAGGCAGCTTCAAAGAGGCCCACAGCGCCAACGACACCTCGCGCTCACCGTAGGCAGCAGGAGCGACGACAGAGAGGGGCGGCGGAAACAAGCACCGCGGAGCCACTGCCTTCATCCTGCCTCACCGGAGAGAGACCTTTGCGGTTCGGGTTTTCGGGACGTTTTTTTTTGTGTTTTTTTTTTTTTTTTTTGCTGGGAGGTGACATTTGGGCCTGTTGGAAAGGCAGGTGTCGTGCTGACAGGCGGGGGGCTTGCGTCGGCGGCGCCAGGCCCTCGGCGATTGGCTGTACCCTGGCTCCGCGGGGGCCCGGCAAACCAATTAACAGTTCATCAGGAGGCACAAAAGAAAGCGAATTAGGCGCCACCTGCCCTTGCCCACCCCCCACCCTGGAGACAGGGCCTGCACCAGTGGATATGTGGGTTACCACACCCCTGAAATCACATGTTTGCATGTCACCGGGACACGAGCGAGCGATGGATCCCCCCCCCCCCCCTCTCGTTGTTATGTTGTCCAAACGACCTCTCCGGTTACAAATGTCTGCTGTGATGTCCATCGTGCCCGGTTACAAATGTCTGCTGTGATCGTCCGCTGTGCGCAGGTTAAGGAGCCAGCAAGTAAACGACGAACACCGGCCCCAGCACGGAGAGGCCGGGCACGTCCACCGCAGTTCGGTCGGAGGGAGAGTGCGATGTTAAACAGTGTCAGGAATAAGTCGTGCTGTGCATGGGCGCTGACGGACAGACACCAGGGCAAACAGACACGCACGCTGACACACACACACACTCAAAGACAAATGCACCCACACACACATATACACAAACACAGGCACGCACACACACACACACACACACACACACACACACACACACACACACACACACACACACACACACACACACACACACACACACACACACACACACACACACACACACACACACACACACACACACACACACACACACACACAAACATACACACACAGACAGATCGACGCACACACACACATACACACACACACACACAAACACACGCACACACGCACACATACACAAACACACACGCACAAACACACAGACCCCTCCCTCCCACTTGGAACAGCTCAAAGGAGTTCATGGAAAATGGAAAAGGCTAGAGGCCAATCAATACAGATGCAATAGTCTGCAGCTCTCAGCCGGCTGCTGGCTTCTCTAGACTGCTGTTTGGCTATGTGCCCCCTCCCCACCTCCCCGTCTCCCTGCCTCCCCACTGCTCCTTCCAGGACATGACGCCAGAGACGGCTTGTTAGATAGCCACTCAAACAGAACCCCCCCCCCGCCCCCCCACCTGCCCCCACCCCCCCCCACCTGCCCCACCCCTTCTCCCCAATTCTGTTGAAAGGGTTCAGTATAAATAAGAAGGTTATTGCCTATAATATCATTGGCAGATAATCTCTGGAAGAACGCATAAGGAGCATCTCAGCAAACGCCTGACTCTGTGCCCTTCCCTCGGAACACCACTGCTGTTTCTCTCGTTCTGTATTCCTCCTTTATTTCCTGGGTGATAAAACCCTTTAGCTTCCTTGCAGATGGCAGTATCGATAAGCCCACAGACCTTCGATCTCCCCGCCAGGGTCCCAGGACCGGGTTATGACGATCACGGCATAGCTTAGAGGGAACTTCTGCAGAAGTTTTATCCTGAACATTGAACAGGACTCTGAAATGTAACGTTAAAACGATGCGGCTCAATCCCTCGTCTGTAGTGTGACACCCAGCCCCGACGTCGATCGGTCTTTCGAGGGGATGAGGTCCCTTTGATTCACCATGCACAGTGCCGTTGCCAGTGCTCTTTGTCAGAATCATTAACTAAGTCACTGCTGGCTCTAATCCGATCAGCCACATTCTCCACGCCCATGACTTCACTGTGGAGAGGTGTGGCAGGTTTCAGATATGAAGTTTTCCCCTTGCATTATCCCCCAATGAAGGCATGAGAAAGAGTTGGATTGGTGCAGTAGGACCCCATTAACCAACCAAAGGGCTGCAGGACGGACCCCGTGCGTGTGGGGGAGGGCTCGCCCCCGTTGGTCTGCGGTACGAGCAGGCTTCATCTCATCACCGGCCGCACTCCATCATGCCTTTAGCGAGAGATAACCGCCCTCGTCCCGCCCTTGACCTGCCTGCCGACGACGGGGAGTACATCCGACACACACAGCACCGCTCAAGGTTGACTATTGCGGGCTGGGTATTGAGACAACACCCCCCCCCCCCCCCCTCTCCCGCTCCACCAACACCACCTCCGCCGCGGCACGCAGCGGCCCACGTTCCTCTCCGCCGTCATCGTATCAGGCAGGGTGTTACCGCATAATGTGGGCAGATCAGGAGCTTTTTTAGTTTTTCATTTCCATGCTAATCCACCTCCAGTTAAACACCCCACTGTGGCGGGGGAGGGGGGGGCGGATTACGATCTTGCACTCCGTGTCTTATAAATAACACAACAAAGAAAATAGGAATAAGTTGGACTGAGGTGGTAGTCATATTTCTGTTGTAATGGAAGGTATAGGTTGCAGTCGCTGTTGGGGCTGGATTGATTGTATTTGGTTAATCATTTTAATAGCAGGGGCTGTAGACAAATTTATATAGACAGAAAGGGAGATAGCGGGGGAAAGAGAGTGAAGAGAGGACCTGTTAGCAGTATTCCATAATTCTACACACACACTAATGCATTTTGAGATAGACACACGCACGTGCGCGCACACACACGCATGCAGCACGCACGCACGCACGCACACGCACACACACACACACACACACACACACACACACACACACACACACACACACACACACACACACACACACACACACACACACACACACACACACACACACACACACACACACACACACACACACACACACACACACACACACACACACACACACACACACACACACAGCCTCTGGGAAAGCATTGCTGGGAAATACTTACTGATAAGCCTTAGAGAATACTTAACAGTATCCACTAGTCCATCCGTGCGTGTGTGCAGTCCTTTTGTGTGTATGTGTGTGTGTGTGTGTGTGTGTGTGAACTTGCATGTGTATGTGTACGTTCATGTGTGTGTGTGTGTGTGTGTGTGTGTGTGTGTGTACGTGCGTGTGTGTGTGTGTGTATGTGTGTACCTTGTGTGACTGTGTGGGCAACAGTATTTGCATTTGAGAGTGAAAGCCGGCAAGCATATTTTGAAGAACAAATAAAGCTGAATTGACATGGAGTGGCAAAGCAATTGTAGGATGGAGAGGGAGAGAGAGAGAGGCGGGAAGTGACAGAGAGAAAGAGAGGCAGAAAACATGTGCTGCAAGAGAGAGTGAGAGAGGTTCCCATAAAGAGTGCAATTAGCAATTATGCAGTCATCAATTACAATTATCACAACTGGTGATTATGCAATTATCACTCTAAATCATCAGCTTTTTACGCCACTCCGTCGTTCCAGTTTGCCAGCTCTCGTGATTCGGGGTGTTGGGGGGACGCATGCGGGGAGCGGCAGGTGACGGTGTCGTGGGAGGGGGGGCTAATGGTGGTAGAGGTGGTTATACATTTACACACACACATACACACACCCACATCGTCATTAACAGTTTGCTTGCTTGCAGGCAAACTGCCTTAGAGAATACTTAGAGAAGCCTTAGACTTAACAGTACCCACTAGTCCATCTGTGCATTCCTTGTGTGTGTACGCGTTTGCATATGTGTGTGTGTGTGTGTGTTTGTATGTGTGTGTCTGTGTGTCTGTGTGTATGTGTGTGTGTGTGTGTGTGTGTGTGTGTGTGTGTGTGTGTGTGTGTGTGTGTGTGTGTGTGTGTGTGTGTGTGTGTCTGTGTGCACGTGCGTGTGTGTGTGTTTGTGTGAAAGAGGAAGCGACAGAGAGAGAGAGAGACTGGTGGGTGAGGGCTTTCCAGTGTGTGGAAATTGCGTGTGATTAGGTGTGTGTGAGGTGTTGGAGTGCAAGCCATGGTGACGTTATGTTATTCCTTCTTATTTTCCCTTCCGTCGCAGCGTCGGCTGTGGGCATGGCGCTCGCTGCCCGGCCGTGGCTGCTTGTGTTGGGGGCCGTCGTGGAGGGGCTCCCTGATCCCAGAGGCCTCTAAATTACCTGTCATCTCCGTTTTGATGCAAAGGTCAGCCCGCAACCATGGGAACCGGTCCTAGCTGTGTCTGCTCGCGCGCGGAGCGCGCCAGGCAGGGGGCCCCCTGTGGGCTGACAGGATGTCACTGCAGCCTCTTACCTCCCTCGCCCCTACAGCACCGTCAACACCCCCCCCCGCCGCCCACCTCCGCTCCGCTGTCCTTACTACTTACTCCCCCTCCGCTGTTCCTTACTACCGCCATCCACAGGGGCCCCAGCCACCGCCGTGCCCACTAGCCACTGCAGCCCTCCAGGACCGCCGGCTCCACCCCCAAACCTCTCTGAGCGGCTGTAAACGACGGCCGTTTGACAGCCGATGTGAACACAGCCAATTTGATTTCCTATTTTTTATTTTATTTTAAGTATATTATGTCTTTAAGTCTGAGCTATAGATAGCAAAATAAGAAGCATAGCTTAATCCTTCTTTTGAACACTTTTAAATACTGCATTTAGCCATGACCCTAAGGCAAGCCAGTGCATATATTAGATTTAAGCATGGAAATGCGACCTGTTCGTATCATGTTACAAATGCAAACATAATACATCATATTGTACTATAGTATACAGGAGACAAGCAAGCTGGCAGTGAGTTGCCGTCCTATAGTAGTTCCTGTCTCTTGAATCAAGTTCCGGTCTAGGCTGCCAGTATGGAGTTGAAGAGAGTGATGGAAAGTCAGGTTTAAGGTCCCTTTCTCTTTGAAAGCCATTCACGTGCCAGCGAAACCCATCCTGCAGAGGATAGGTAGGGCTGACTTACTGAGCCACCTGAGGTTGCTCTGACCAGTAGATCTGCAGTTTATTTGCAATAGGCCTGTTTTATCCTCCAGTCCCCTGCTCCCAATGTAGCGGTCTGGGCTCTTTGTGAACATTGTACCGTGGCTAAATCTTGGCCTATGCCATCTAAACCTAAGACTTATGCAGGGCTTGTGTGTTCAGGATTTGGTTTTGCTGCCAGGCCAAACCAAATGCCTTATCACGTCCAATCATGAGCATGGCCGGAGACACACCTGAAGTGCTTTGTTGCTCCGACGGACAGGAGAGTTTAGCTAGGGGCCTTTCCAAAAGCCTTTCCTTCTTCCAGGCAGGCTTGGGTGCCACTTACTGACTGCTATAGGTGTGCCAAGCTGCCATTTGTACTGTGTCGGTACACCGCTGTTCTAATGTGTTGAATGGTCTCTCTTGACAGAAAGTCAGAAAACTCTGCTTGAATTAGGGCTTGTCACTGGTGATGACAGAGGGCAGGGCCCTAGCATAAAAGCTTGTCAAGACGGCCGATGATAGTCTGTGTGGGGTTTCAACTCAGTCCAAAGGCCTCATGCCAATCAGACTGAAGCTCATGAACCACCAGCAGCAAGCCGGCTTGGCGTAAAATTCTCCAAAGAGGTCCATCGGAATGTGATCCCACAGCAACCATGGCTGTTGGGTCCTTGATGGGTGTCAGTATGGAAGAAATTAATGATTATATTCTATGGTAAAACATGATTATTTATTAGGCCTAAATATCTCATGGTATAAAACATCTGAAGCGCCTCTGGATTCTGATCCAGGGCTTGACACAGTGCCAGGGAGTCTGGGGTCAGAGCGCAAGTTGGAACCCCCCACAGGAGCCCGAGGCTACGGGGTCAATGCGTGCTGACCTCAGCCTGGTGTTTTAGATTAGCGTTGTTCACCACTCGCTTAGAGGAATCTATGACTGATTATGGGCGGACACCCCAAACAAGAAACAGCGTTGTATGTGTGGATAAAACAGAGGCCCGGATCTGTTATCCGCAGTGCTTTGCAAACTACTCGCTTTTGTTGTTCCTTTTTTAACGATAAAGTATTTTTGTCATACTTGCTCCGGACCCCTCGGTTTCTTTTGCTCTCATAGTTAGTTGAATAGATAAATCTCGGTTATTTCCACCACATCAGTAGTGGCTGCCTGGTCTTCCCTCTTCTCCCACCCAGGAAGCAGCGTGAGCAGTCTCTCCACAGCACCTCGACGTCCACAGTCTCAAGGAATTGTTTGATATTGATAACTCAAGCGTGACCCTTATTTGACATTACAACACACTCTCCACCTCTCTCCACACCAGCGCTAGAGTGCGTGGTGCTGAGCCTAGACAGAACTTTCCCCAGTAAAAAAAAATTCCTCATCGACTCTAAGAATTAGCACCGCACTATCTTTAGCTCACGTCAAGGGCCCCCCTGGTTGGCAGAACCACGTGGGGGCAGGCCACGCCTTCTCTACCAATTTTTTTTGATGGGTAGACGCTAGCAATATAATAGCGGCTCTGTTTCCATTGTCAAGTTAGATTACACACGCCAGCTAACGTTGTTGCTTACAGGGGCCAGGGCTCACAACATTGAAGCTAATCTTAGGGTGGCTAGCATGTGGTGATACCGTACACAGAGTTAGATTATTACACACCCAACACAAATCTAGTTTACAAACACATGTAAGCAACCTGCTAGCCAGCACTAGCCTACGCCTCGGCCGATTAAAGGTTCCCTACTTGTTTCTTGTCCACCACGCCCCATCTAACTATATGCCATCTCTGTTTTAGTGTGTTTCCTGATGTGACTTGGACACCTGGGAGACCCCAGCTGCACACTGGCAAGCAACCAATCAAACATGGCCAATACATTTTTCGAATGCACTAGCCGGTGACCAATGTGGAGGGCGTTGACCAGTGTGGAGGCCTTTGTGACTAAGTTGAGACAATGTGGGTGGGATCAAAGAGCTGCGTGCTTGATGACAAGGCCGACAAAGGCGCAGGTCCGAATCAAATCCCTCCTCAACAGCTGGCGTAAGGTGCCATACCGTCAGTACACAGGAAATAAATCAGAGCTATGGCTTGGCATTCTTAGGAAACAGGTCAGCTAGGACGGGGGCTAGGATGGATAGGGGCTGGCCATAGCTGGGGAGTAGGAAAGTGACAGCCTCTATGAGGAAGTGGTGATGAAGCCATTCATAAGATTGGCCAATTTATAAAGTGGTTGGTGGACCGGTTTGGCCCCCACAATAGTGCTTTAGCTATCTAATTCCTCTGCAGCACTTTTGCAATCGCTGGGCATGATGGAGATTTAGCCCTGTGATTATGGAACCACAGTTGGCAAAGGGACTGGGGGTCCTATTCTCCTGTAATGCTTTGCACCAGGTGACCCCCCTCATTTTCCATTATTAGGGCCACCCCTGCATCTGCAGTGTTTGGCATCAAAAGCGTGTGCAGCCGGTGTGAGGGTTGTGTAGAATCGTTGCCCTTCGTGGCTCAGGGAGTGTTGGAGAAGCACACGTCATAGCGTCAGGTATGTTCAATTTAGTCTAAGCCAAAAGATACACTTCATAGGGTTTGACCCATCTGTCCCACCATGCTTGGGGGGATATGTTGACATCTGCCATCCTCTACCACCCCAAGCATCACCTCCAATTCAAAACCACTACCGCCGACACCCCGATATTACCACCTCCATCAACACCACTACCACCTACACCCAAACATTACCACCTCCATCGACACCACCACCCCCTATACCCCAACATTACCACCTCCATCGACACACACCACCCTATACCCAACATTACCACACTCCATCGACATCATCTCCCCAAACTCATCATCACAAGGACCATCCCACCTCATTCTGGATCATCATCACCTCCATCACCACCTCCATCACCATCACCACCACTATGCTATTATAATCATCACCTCCACACCAATGTCTGGTACCCTTTGTATTTTTGAAAGTTTTGAACTGTTGGGATGAAGACACCAACACCACCACCCAAAACCAACTTCTAGAACACACACACACACTCATAAAAACACACCATGTCTCCTCACAGACACGCACACACACACACACACACACACACACCACACACCACACACACACACCACACACACACACACACACACACACACACACACACACACACACACACACACACACTCAGACACACTTAACTAAAACTACACATGGAGATCAACAGACACGCATGAAGAGCCCCACTTGGCTCCAGTGGGCGTGTGGGGGGGGCAGGGTGGGGTGTCAGTGTATTTATTCGTGGTGACACCCGTCTCACAGCGCTGGTGGGCGCGTAGCGACGGGAGGCCGCGTCTGGCTGCTCGGCAAGATGAGCAGTCGGAGCACAGCGCACCTCAGCACCGAGTCACTTCCAATCATCACGGCCTGTCACTCACACACACACTCACACACACACACACACTCACGGCGGCATGCACAGATACAGAAACACACACACACACACACACACACACACACA